>JAHNEJ010000860.1:0-128454 GCA_022559845.1 Amorphophallus konjac | reverse complement strand
GTTGTTCAAAGGAAGGAAGAGGAGAGGGCTTTAAGGCGTGGGGGGGGGGGGGGGTAGCCTATTGGCAGCTGGTCGATCGGAGAGAGAGCAAGGGTCTCTCTTCCTCCTCAAGCAGGTGGGCACCCAGGGATGGCCCTGGCAGAGGGTGGAAAGCCTATGAGGCCAAGGGTCGTGGACAAGAGATCATACTCACAGGGAGACCCCAAAAATGCTGAAGAAATGTGGAGACGGAGGGAAAACGAACAGCCCATCAAGGGCCGTGAAGACTAGCACAAATCACCAACAAAAATCATGGAGAAAACCCAAGAGGAACAACTTTCATTCATGGGAATCGAGAGGACACTGCCTTATATACATATCATAGCAAAAAAGAATGCCAAAGATGATGCCATGGCCAGGAAAGGGGAAAAAGGCCCCACAAAAGAAAAGAAGACATAAAAGGAAGAGGAGGAACGGAGGGCAGGAGGGAGGCCAGCCGCCCCTAACTCTTTCCCCGTTACATCGAACCCTCTCTCCCTTACTCTTGCTCCCTTCCGGTGGTGGTGGTGGTCGTCGGAGGAAGCTCCCGGCAGGGAGGGAGCCTCTTCTTCTTCTTCTCTCTTCTTCTCTTTTCTTCTGCCTGTGTGTGTCTCCCCCCTCCTCTTTTTTTTCGTTGAAGCGGAGGGTTTTTTATACCTCCCAGAGCCGAAGCCCTTCAGCTCGGCCGTTGAAGGCGGGAAGTGGCCTTGTGGTGATGGCCTTTGACCTGCCTCGTCCTGGGTCGTCAGGGGGTAGCTCACATGGCCCAATGGACGGTTGCCACCTCAGACGGCTCACTGCGCGCCAAGGAAGCGTAGGGCATGGGCTGCACGTCGTCTTGCCGTTGAAAAGCTTCACGCTGTGCCGCTGGAGGGCTTCGAAGGGGCGTGCCGCTGGGGAGCCAAAAAGGCCTGCCGTTGAAGCCTCTGGAGGCTGTGCCGCTGAAGCCCCAAAGGGCCGTGCTGCTGGAGCCCCAAAGGGCCGTGCCGCTGAAGCCCCAAAGGGCCGTGCCGCTGAAGACCCCCCCCATGGGAGGTGTGCCGTTGAAGACCCCCCCATGGGGGGTGTGCCGGTGAAGAACCCCCCATGGGGGTGTGCCGTTGAACCCCCCCCCCCCTGGGGGTGTGCCGGTGAACCCCCATAGGGGTGTGCCGGCGAGCGCCCAAAGGGGCTGTGCCGGTGAAGGCCGCGGCAGGGTGTGCCGCTGAAGGGAGCGTGCCGCTGGAGGGTTCTACCAGGGCGTGCCGTTGAAGCCTCAACTGGGCGTGCCGCTGAAGGGCTAAATGGGCGATTTTGAGCCCATTGTGAGCATGAGTTGTGGCCCATTTGATTTTCTTCGAGGCCCACGGGCTGTGGGGCCCTTTTATGCTTGATTCCTCCGGGGTTTCTTCACTCGGCACCGTTGTCGATGCTGGGCCGAGCATGACATTTAGATGTGCGATTTTCGGTGTCCACATGTTGTCAACCTCAAAACATGTAAAGACTCAACAATTGAAAGTCTGAAGGCGATGTACAGACTTTATATGAACAGACCAATGTGCATACTTCCCTTCGATGCATCTACAGTGCAATGTATTGGCTTGACAAACATTATGCAATGTATGGACTTTGATGAATGGCCCAATGTATGGACTTCGCGAACAAGATGCAATGCTGACCGATGTATACACTTGGCAAAGAGAGTGATGCATGAACTACCCTGTACAGACTTTAAGACTTAATGAGCAACAAAAAGTAGACAAAGTAGCATGGCGTCAACCCAGCTGATCCACTGCGTCAACACAGTGTCCTTGTAGCGTCAACGCAACTAGTAAACAGACAGCCAATGCGTCAACCCAATCTCCAACTGCGTCAATGCACTCATTGCTCAGAACCCATATTAATGAAAGACAGACATGCAGACATGGTGAGTGTATAATCTATGCCATGCTCACAGTTAACTGTTTTGTGTACCAAGTTCTGAATGAAGTAAACACATATGACATGAGACGGACGCTGTACATACTTGATGAACTACAACATGAACATTATCAGCAGAGAAGCAATGCACATAACAGAAATCAAGTACAAACCAATTTATCACAGCATGACTCAAGCATACGCATGCATTCTTCACAATTCAGACATGGCGACACTCATGCAATCTCCCACAGAATAGATCAGACATATTCAAGACAAAGTGGTGACTCAATTATGTTGCTATCATTAAAACACCACATCATCAACAAAGCACAAGGGGCACAACAGGGATCGCCTACCCGAGGGTCGTCGTATCTCTAGGAGGCCGCTGCCGCGAGACCCGCACGTTGGGTGGCAATAGATCTCTTAGTTCTAGCGACAACGCGCTTCGACCCGATAGGCCGTTTCTAAACTTATTTATTTCTAATTATTTGTCATTGATTTTGTTGATTTCAGCGATATAAATTCATCACTATACACACAAATGATTTTTACTCGGTTAGTAATCCACTATGAGCGCATCACTGTATAGTGTTTCTTAACCAACTTGCATGGCATCCCCGTGAAAGATGGTGACATATCTCCCTCCACTAAAGACACAGTGAGTCAGAAGACTCAGAATTTATTTTCGCGAGTCAGAAGACGTTGAAATAAAAGCATCCACGGAGGTGAAGTTCATTAAGCGCAACATCCTCGCCAGATTTGAAGCTCCACGGCACATCGTCATCGACAGTGGATCACAATTTGTCTCCCAACGACTTCATGATATGTGTAGTGCGTATGGCATACAATCTCATCATTCATCTCCTTACTATGTAAGGGTAATGGTCAAGCTGAGGCCACTAACAAAACTCCCCTAAGAATCATTAAAAAGACGTGCAAATCACATAATTACACTGATTGGCCGGATCGCCTAATAGAGGCTCTATGGGCTCACCATACTTCTGTTCATATTCTCTCAGGATAAACCCCTTGTGCCCTAAACTTTTGGATAGACGCGGTACTTCCCTATGAGATATTCATCCCTTCACTAAGAGTACAATTAGACCCCAAACTTGATCCCGACCGACGTCAGGAAGCACTACTGTTGGCCCAATTGGAACTATTAGATGAAAGATGGATGATCGTAGTCGAACATGTACAAAGTTTTCATCGACAGATTTGCACAGTTCTATGCCTGAAGGGTTTTTTATCAGGGCTTCTTGCCCTCAATCTAAATTGCAAGAAAACTAGGAGGGACCATTTGTGATATAAGATGTTTTCTCGGGGATTGCCTACATGATGAAAATGGAGTGTATTTGAAGAAATTTTATCTATAAAAATGTATAAACTTGTACATAGTCAAAAAAAGGAGGGGGGGGGAAGGAAAAAGAAAACTAGTGGTCTGGCAACTACCATGCATTCCAACATTCACCCGTCCTTCATGATAAGGATGGTCACACTAAGTTCTCGATGGATTAGGACCTTGGTCTACTAGAACCAAGGGGAGTTCTGTCCGGACTTAGTAGCTAATGCTCTAAAGGGCAAGACAACATGCATACATTCATGTGATTTCATAATATGATGGCGGCCCAAAATGGGTATCTATATCCCAATGGCTTTCTAGAGATTCGAATCTTCTTTTCTTTTCCCGTTCGACCTATCAAGACAGTCGGCGCCCTTAAGACGTCGAGCATAGTAGCCGAAACACGACACCCTTAGGTACAATTAGGACTCACCCCCTTATTGGAAAGACCAAAGCACGTGAAGAGAGAAGTGTCCTCACAGGTAAGAAATAAAAAAAAACTAGACATGATCGTGCCTAGTTTGAAATAAAAAAAAGAAAGGCCCTATAAATGACAAATCAAAACTTTCAACAAAATTATAAGGCATACAACGATGCTCTAAAGGTAGTCTGAAATCGCCCGAGAGGAAGAGTTATTAGGCTTGCTCTTAACAAATAGATGAAGTATCATCTCTCTCTCTTTGTGTATCTAAGAGACTAAGTATCCTCTTTAAGTTAGACGAAATTTTATCTATCACATGTTTTGTCATTTTTCTTCTTAGACAAAGTTTTGTCTATCTGACCCAGCATTGTCTATCCTCTTTATCTTTGATGATGTATCATCTAGCGTTTCGTCTATCATGAGACTTAGACGAGTATCATCTAACCCAATTTTTTCATCTTCCTCTTAGACTGAATATTGTCTATCCATTCTTGTACCGTTTGTCCTTTTTATCTTAGATGATGTATCGTCTTTCTTGACTGTTTAGACAAGAATTTAGACGGAGTATCCTCTAATGCTATTTCAGTCAGTGTTATCAGAATCGGACCGGACCGGATCGGCCGGTCGGATCGGATCGGCCGGTCGGACCGGTTCGACCGTGAACCGGTCCAGGAACCGGTCCGATTAGGCCCGGTCCGGTCAAATGGCAAAAAACCGTCCGAACCGCCCGAACCGGTTCGCGTCGGTCCGACCCTATTCCCCTGCCAAAAAAAATAAAAATAAAAAATGGTTTGGTACCCGCCCCAACCCGGCGCGGTGCGGCATAAATAAATAAATATATTATTTACTTATATTTGATCAAAACATTTAATTCAACACACAACTTAAGCCCACATCCTACACCCCTTGGGTCCTGACCCAAAAGTGAGCTCTCCAATATATAAACCCAAGTAAGTCTTTCTAACTTCCAATATGGGACTAAACATAAAGGTTCTATTTCCAACATATAAATGAAGATGTTTGAATCAACATAAAGGCTCTATTTCCAACAAGTAGTTACAAGTTATTCTCTATATATATGTATGTTTATTTATTTTGATCATTATATCTTATTTGAGTTATTTTTTATTGTATTAGGTTATAGAATTGGGTCGGACCATATATCAATATTATAATGATATATATCACGGTTCAAACCGGTTCTAACCAACGGTCAAACCGATTTGAACCGAACCAGCTCATTGTCCGGTTCAAGCACCGGTCCGGTTCTGATAACATTGATTTCAGTGTCATTTTCCTAGTTAGGCAAAGTTTCGTCTATCTTCATTCTGGGTGGTTGCAACTTAGATGAAGTCCTTTAACAAATAGATGTTGCATCATCAATCTTACCAGAGTGGATGATCTTTCATCTAACACTTAGTCTGTTAGTTATTTGGGTGATATTTCATCTGATCATGCTACGTTATTTCAAATATTAATTTCAGCCTTAACCTTTGAGCTAATTGTATAGGAGACCTGAATTAAGTGAAACTTGTGAATGCACTTAGTCATACTTTTGTAATATCATTTGTTGGGGGATGAAAATTGAGATATTTAAAATATGTTTATTTTATCATAAATCTAACAGAATTAATTTATGAGAAAGGACATTTTCCCAATACCACACATCGAAGTGGCCGTTAGCCTAGAAAACACTTATAGGCTGGTGTTGCAAACCGAACCCACGTACGTTCTGGCCGCACCAAGTTAATGTCTTATGAGCATGTGTATCTTACGGGAAATGATCATTATAAACCACATCAAGACATTATATCCGCTATAGAAATGCAGTGCATTTATAGAATGATGGAATTTACAACATACGTTATGGGATGCAATGTATCTCACAGGAGTGCCGGAGATAAGATAAATTTAAGAAATGAACCAGGACAATGAAAGAGGAAATTTGTTCCCTTTTCTTACGTTAGAGATATTTTTACATTCAAAGTAGGTATTTCTAAACAAATTTGATGGTGTTAGAGAAGTTTTAAGGAATTTGTGAATGGAGTACGGCGTGAATATTGAAAATTAAGTAGGCATTTTAAAAAAGAGTTTATCAGAAATGCATCTTGAAAAGTAAATTACAGAATTAATTCACTTTCTAATTAATTTTCTACTGTACCACTGTTGCTTTAATGTCTATACCTTATAATCTTGAACCTGCTTTACTTCCAAGGAAGAAATATATAATGAGGAGGGTAAAATCAACATAGCCCATGCGCGGCTCATTGACGCCAGACCCGCGTCGGCCCAACGTCCGTAACACGAATGACGGGCCCCCGACAGCGACGGCCCACGACAGACGACCCAATAGGGCCGGCCCTCGGATTCGCCATCTCACGACGGGCATCAACTCGGACATATCGGATGCCGGACGACCCTCCGGCGACCGAACGTTACTCCCACCATCATCGGCCTCAACTCCAATAAAGGCAAGTACATCCACTACAAGAAAAAGTGGCAATAGCGACCGAATTAGAGACCGAATAAATCGGTCGCTAGTCGGTCCCAAATAGCGACCATATAGCGACCGATATAATCGGTCGCACGTCTGAGACCCATTTTGCGATCGAATTTATTTCGGTCTCTAATCGGTCGCTGATCTTGCGACCGAATTTATTTAGGTCGCGAAGCGGTCGCTGATCACTCATCTCCCCCCCCTCCCCCCCGCGTCCCCCCCCTCCCCCCTGCGGCCCCCTCCCGCCCGAGCCCCCCTCCGCCCGAGCCCCCCCTCCCCCTGCGGCCCCCTCCCCTCCCGCTCGATCCCCCCTCCGCCCGAGCCCCCCCCTCCCCCTGCGGCCCCCTCCCGTCCGAGCCCCTCTCCGCCCTAGCCCCCCCTCCCCCTGCTGCCCCCTCCCGCCCGAGCCCCTCTCCGCCCGAGCCCCCCCCTCCCCCTGCGGCCCCCCTCCCGCCGGAGCCCCCCTCCGCCCGAGCCCCCCCTCCCCTTGCGGCCCCTCTCCCGCCCGAGCCCCTCTCCGCCCGAGCCCCCCCTCCCCCTGCGGCGCCCTCCCGTCCGAGCCCCTCTCCGCCCTAGCCCCCCCTCCCCCTGCTGCCCCCTCCCGCCCGAGCCCCTCTCCGCCCGAGCCCCCCCTCCCTCTGCGGCCCCCCCCATCTCCCCCCCGCGACCAGCTCCCATCGGCGGTGGACGGACGACTGCGAGCGGCGTGGCGAGCGGCGGTGGACGGACGACCGGTGTGGCGAGCGACGGTGGACGGACGACTGCGAGCGGCGGCGGGGACCGGCCATCGGAGGTAAGTGAGGCGGACCCCCGCCGGAGCCCCCCTCCGCCCGAGCCCCCCCTCCCCCTGCGGCCCCCTCCCGCCCGAGCCCCTCTCCGCCCGAGCCCCCCCTCCCCCTGCGGCCCCCTCCCGCCGGAGCCCCCCTCCGCCCGAGCCCCCCCTCCCCTTGCGGCCCCTCTCCCGCCCGAGCCCCTCTCCGCCCGAGCCCCCCCTCCCCCTGCGGCCCCCTCCCGCTCGAGCCCCCCCCTCCCCCTCCGGCGCTGCTCTCCCCTCCCCATCTGGTTTCCCCCTCCGGCGCGGCTCTCCCCTCCCCATCCGGTCCCCCCTCCGCAGGGCCCCCCCTCCGGCTCCGCCCACTACAAGAAAAAGTGGCTATAGCGACCGCATTAGCGACCGCTTTAATCGGTCGCTAGTCGGTCCCAAATAGAGACCAATTCGGCGACCGAAATCATCGGTCGCACATCTGAGACCAATTGGCGACCGAACTAAATTCGGTCGCCAATCGGTCGCTGATCCCGTTATACTCCCCCCTGCGACCCCCGCCCGCCCGAGCCCCTCCCCGCCCGAGCCCTCCCTCCCGCCCTCCACCCTCCCGCCCGAGCCCCCGCCCGAGCCCCCTTCCCCTGCGGCCCCCTCCCCCTGCGGCCCCCTCTCCGCCCTAGCCCCCCCTCCACCCTCCCGCCCGAGCCCCCGCCCGAGCCCCCTTCCCCTGCGGCCCCCTCCCCCTGCGGCCCCCTCTCCGCCCTAGCCCCCCTCCTCCGCCGGAGTCCCCCCTTCCCCTGCGGCCTCCCGCCCGAGCCCCCCTCCGCCGGAGCCCCCCCTCCCCCTGCGGCCTCCCGCCCGAGCCCCCCTCCTCCGCCCGAGCCCCCCTCCCCGTGCGGCCTCCCGCCCGAGGCCCCCTCCGCCGGAGCCCCCCTCCGCGCCGCTCGCCTCGCCGTCGTCGCCGCGCCGCTCGCCTCGCCGTCGCCGCTCGCCGTCGCCGTCGTCGCCGGCTTCCTCTCTCTCACACACAGGTACCTCTCTCTCTCTCTCTCTCTCTCTCTCTCTCTCTCTCTCTCTCTCTCTCTCTCTCTCTCTCTCTCTCTCTCTCTCCAACCCGCCGCGGCCCCCCCACAGGTACCCCTCTCTCTCTCTCTCTCTCTCTCTCTCTCTCTCTCTCTCTCCAACCCGCCGCTGCCCTCTCTCTCTCTCTCTCTCTCTCTCTCTCTCTCTCCAACCCGCCGCTGCCCCCCCCAAGGTACCTCTCTCTCTCTCTCTCTCTCTCTCTCTCTCTCTCCAACCCGCCGCGGCCCCCCCCCCCACAGGTATCTCTCTCTCTCTCTCTCTCTCTCTCTCCAACCCGCCCCCCCACAGGTACCCCTCTCTCTCTCTCTCTCTCTCTCTCTCTCTCTCTCTCCAACCCGCCGCGGCCCCCCCCCCCACAGGTACCTCTCTCTCTCTCTCTCTCTCTCTCTCTCCAACCCGCCCCCCCACAGGTACCCCTCTCTCTCTCTCTCTCTCTCTCTCTCTCTCTCTCTCTCTCTCTCTCTCTCTCTCTCTCTCTCTCTCCAACCCGCCGCGGCCCCCCCACCCCAACCCCCTGCAGGGAATTTAATGTGAAAATTTTGTTTAGGCCATGCTAATTTTTTGTTTAGGGCATTTCATAGTCCATGTTATTGTTAATATGATAGAATATTATTTTGTGCACTTTTCAGGTGTTTGGGTGCTTTATATTGCCTTTATTAACAGTCATATGGACCTTCCATTTTTTGTAGTAAAATACCAGTGCATGTAAATAGTCATTTTTGTGTGTTAGCATGATAATATATTCACAAACATGTGTTGTATTTGGATTGGCCTCACCTCTCCTTTCCTAATGATTAGTGTAAGGTTTTTAAGGGTTTAGTGTTTAGTGTTTAAGGTTTAGGGTTTTAGATTTAGGTTTTAGGTACTAGATTTAGGTTTTACTCTTTTAAGGTTTAGGATTTTTAGGGTTTAAGGTGTTTAGGGCTTTTAGGGTTTAGGGTTTAGGATTTTAAGCTTTATGGTTTAGGGTTTGGGGCTTTAGGGTTAGGATTTAAGGGTTAGGTGTTAGGGTTTAGGAAGGGTTTCAGGGCTACAGGTTTTTGGACTTCGATTTTAAGTGTGGGTTTTTCGGTTTACGGTTGCTAGGCTTAGGGTTGAGGGGCTGTTTAGTGTTTAAGGTTTAAGGGCTTACGGTTTTAAGATTTAAAGTTTAAGGTTTGACAGTTTTGAGGTTTAGTAGTTTATGTATTAGGGGTGGGGTAAGGGGTTCAATGTGGGTTTAGGATTTTAGTGTTTTAAATTTTATGGTTTTTAATTATTTTAGGGTTTTACAGTTTAGGGGGTTATGAGTTTATTTTTTTATGTTTAGGGTTTAACATATAGGGTTAGGGTTTAAGGTTTAGGGTTATTTAGGGTTTAGGTTTTTGGGTTTAGGGTTAGTTGTTTGGTGTTTAGGTTTGTTTGCATTTTATATTTGGCATATGAGTTTAGGGTTTTGGATTTAGCATTTGGGGTTTTTGGTTTAGCGGTTAGGGGGGTGGATTACGGTTTTGAGAGTTTAGGCTTTAGGGGTTTTTGGTTTAGTGGGTCTAGTTTCTAAGGATTTTAGGTTTTAGGGTTTAGGGTTTTTCATGTTTTTAGGGTTTATAGTTATTACAATTTAGGATTTTTAGGGTTTAGGGTTTTTCGAGTTTTTATGGTTTATAGATATTATGGTTTCATATTTTTAAGGTTTAGGGTTTAGGGTTTAAGGTTTTCAAGATTTATGGTTTAATGTTTTGAGTTTAGGGTTTAATGTTTTTAAGGTTTAAGGTTCTTGGGGCTTTTAGGGTTTTACATATAGGTTTACATTTTTGGGTTTCTTTTATTTAGGGTTTGATGTTATTAGTGATTTTAGGGTTTATGATTTTAAATTTATGGTTTATGGTTTAGAGTTTATAGTATTAAGATTTTTGATTTTTAGGTTTAGGAGTTTTAGGGTTTAAGGTTTAGGATTTAGGGTTTTTCAGATTTAGTCTTTTATGTTTGTGGTTTTTAAGGATTTTAGAGTTTCTAGTTTTAGGGGTAACTCAAGATTTAGGGTTTTAAGGTTTAGGGTTTGGGATTTTTAGTTTGAGGGTTTGGGGTTTAGCAATCGGTGGTTTAGCAGTTTAGGAGTTTAAGGGATCGTAGTGGGGTTAGGGGTTAGGGGAGGGTTTAAGATTTATAATTTTTAAGGGTTTTATGGTTTTATGATTTAGGGGGTTCGGGGTCTGCAGTTTAGTGTTTTTAGGGGTTTTAGGGCTTACGTTTTTTTTTCTATAGGGTTTACAATTTTTACGGGTTTAGGGTTTAAGGTTTAGGGATTTGGGAATAGGTTTAGGTTTTAGGATTTTAGATTTAGGTTTGAGCAAATCGCTCAAAAGTGCAATTTGCAAATGCACTTGGTTTATAATCAAAGCCGTCGGGGTCCGGGGGTCCAGAATGTGAAATACTGATCCGATCGGCATTCCGATCATTCCAACACAACCTGGGAGGTAGACGTGACTTGTCAGAGCTGACGGATTCTAAATCGGACATCCGGTTTGAGCCCGACGCTCAAAAGTGCAATTTGCAAATGCACTTGGTTTATAATCAAAGCCGTCGGGGTCCGGGGGTCGAGAATGTGAAATACTGATCCGATCGGCATTCCGATCATTCCAACACGACCTGGGAGGTAGACGTGACTTGTAGAAACTGACGGAGTCCAAATCGGACATCCGGTTTGAGCCCGACGCTCAAAAGTGCAATTTGCAAATGCACTTGGTTTATAATCAAAGCCGTCGGGGTCCGGGGGTCGAGAATGTGAAATATTGATCCGATCGGCATTCCGATCATTCCAACACGACCTGGGAGGTAGACGTGACTTGTAGAAACTGACGGAGTCCAAATCGGACATCCGGTTTGAGCAAATCGCTCAAAAGTGCAATTTGCAAATGCACTTGGTTTATAATCAAAGCCGTCGGGGTCCGGGGGTCGAGAATGTGAAATACTGATCCGATCGGCATTCCGATCATTCCAACACGACCTGGGAGGTAGACGTGACTTGTAGAAACTGACGGAGTCCAATTTGGACTACCGGTTTGAGCAAATCGCTCAAAAGTGCAATTTGCAAATGCACTTGGTTTATAATCAAAGCCGTCGGGGTCCGGGGGTCCAGAATGTGAAATACTGATCCGATCGGCATTCCGATCATTCCAACACAACCTGGGAGGTAGACGTGACTTGTCAGAGCTGACGGATTCTAAATCGGACATCCGGTTTGAGCCCGACGCTCAAAAGTGCAATTTGCAAATGCACTTGGTTTATAATCAAAGCCGTCGGGGTCCGGGGGTCGAGAATGTGAAATACTGATCCGATCGGCATTCCGATCATTCCAACACGACCTGGGAGGTAGACGTGACTTGTAGAAACTGACGGAGTCCAAATCGGACATCCGGTTTGAGCCCGACGCTCAAAAGTGCAATTTGCAAATGCACTTGGTTTATAATCAAAGCCGTCGGGGTCCGGGGGTCCAGAATGTGAAATACTGATCCGATCGGCATTCCGATCATTCCAACACGACCTGGGAGGTAGACGTGACTTGTAGAAACTGACGGAGTCCAATTTGGACTACCGGTTTGAGCAAATCGCTCAAAAGTGCAATTTGCAAATGCACTTGGTTTATAATCAAAGCCGTCGGGGTCCGGGGGTCCAGAATGTGAAATACTGATCCGATCGGCATTCCGATCATTCCAACACAACCTGGGAGGTAGACGTGACTTGTCAGAGCTGACGGATTCTAAATCGGACATCCGGTTTGAGCCCGACGCTCAAAAGTGCAATTTGCAAATGCACTTGGTTTATAATCAAAGCCGTCGGGGTCCGGGGGTCCAGAATGTGAAATACTGATCCGATCGGCATTCCGATCATTCCAACACGACCTGGGAGGTAGACGTGACTTGTAGAAACTGACGGAGTCTAAATCGGACTACCGGTTTGAGCCCGACGCTCAAAAGTGCAATTTGCAAATGCACTTGGTTTATAATCAAAGCCGTCGGGGTCCGGGGGTCCAGAATGTGAAATACTGATCCGATCGGCATTCCGATCATTCCAACACGACCTGGGAGGTAGACGTGACTTGTCAGAGCTGACGGATTCTAAATCGGACTACCGGTTTGAGCAAATCGCTCAAAAGTGCAATTTGCAAATGCACTTGGTTTATAATCAAAGCCGTCGGGGTCCGGGGGTCCAGAATGTGAAATACTGATCCGATCGGCATTCCGATCATTCCAACACGACCTGGGAGGTAGACGTGACTTGTCAGAGCTGACGGATTCTAAATCGGACTACCGGTTTGAGCCCGACGCTCAAAAGTGCAATTTGCAAATGCACTTGGTTTATAATCAAAGCCGTCGGGGTCCGGGGGTCCAGAATGTGAAATACTGATCCGATCGGCATTCCGATCATTCCAACACGACCATGGAGGTAGACGTGACTTGTCAGAGCTGACGGATTCTAAATCGGACTACCGGTTTGAGCAAATCGCTCAAAAGTGCAATTTGCAAATGCACTTGGTTTATAATCAAAGCCGTCGGGGTCCGGGGGTCCAGAATGTGAAATACTGATCCGATCGGCATTCCGATCATTCCAACACAACCTGGGAGGTAGACGTGACTTGTCAGAGCTGACGGATTCTAAATCGGACATCCGGTTTGAGCCCGACGCTCAAAAGTGCAATTTGCAAATGCACTTGGTTTATAATCAAAGCCGTCGGGGTCCGGGGGTCCAGAATGTGAAATACTGATCCGATCGGCATTCCGATCATTCCAACACGACCTGGGAGGTAGACGTGACTTGTCAGAGCTGACGGATTCTAAATCGGACTACCGGTTTGAGCAAATCGCTCAAAAGTGCAATTTGCAAATGCACTTGGTTTATAATCAAAGCCGTCGGGGTCCGGGGGTCCAGAATGTGAAATACTGATCCGATCGGCATTCCGATCATTCCAACACAACCTGGGAGGTAGACGTGACTTGTCAGAGCTGACGGATTCTAAATCGGACATCCGGTTTGAGCCCGACGCTCAAAAGTGCAATTTGCAAATGCACTTGGTTTATAATCAAAGCCGTCGGGGTCCGGGGGTCCAGAATGTGAAATACTGATCCGATCGGCATTCCGATCATTCCAACACGACCTGGGAGGTAGACGTGACTTGTCAGAGCTGACGGATTCTAAATCGGACTACCGGTTTGAGCAAATCGCTCAAAAGTGCAATTTGCAAATGCACTTGGTTTATAATCAAAGCCGTCGGGGTCCGGGGGTCCAGAATGTGAAATACTGATCCGATCGGCATTCCGATCATTCCAACACAACCTGGGAGGTAGACGTGACTTGTCAGAGCTGACGGATTCTAAATCGGACATCCGGTTTGAGCCCGACGCTCAAAAGTGCAATTTGCAAATGCACTTGGTTTATAATCAAAGCCGTCGGGGTCCGGGGGTCCAGAATGTGAAATACTGATCCGATCGGCATTCCGATCATTCCAACACGACCTGGGAGGTAGACGTGACTTGTCAGAGCTGACGGATTCTAAATCGGACTACCGGTTTGAGCAAATCGCTCAAAAGTGCAATTTGCAAATGCACTTGGTTTATAATCAAAGCCGTCGGGGTCCGGGGGTCCAGAATGTGAAATACTGATCCGATCGGCATTCCGATCATTCCAACACAACCTGGGAGGTAGACGTGACTTGTCAGAGCTGACGGATTCTAAATCGGACATCCGGTTTGAGCCCGACGCTCAAAAGTGCAATTTGCAAATGCACTTGGTTTATAATCAAAGCCGTCGGGGTCCGGGGGTCCAGAATGTGAAATACTGATCCGATCGGCATTCCGATCATTCCAACACGACCTGGGAGGTAGACGTGACTTGTGAGAGCTGACGGATTCTAAATCGGACTACCGATTTGAGCAAAACGTTTAAAATTATCATTCGTCAATTTCACTTCAATGAAAAACATCTTGCTTTTAATTTTCAAGAATAATTGATTTCTTTATTAAAGAATTGATTTTAATTTTTTTAAATGATATACAGGATCATCCGTCGCGAGATGTTGGACGAGACGACGACCAGGATGACACATATGCGGAGGATTTGTGATTTCATTTTAGTTATTTGTATGTTGCCATTTTATTATGGATGTATGATTAATTTGTGTGTTTGTATGTGATGAATTTGAAATTTGTGGAGATTATGAGTTGTGTAGTTGATTTATATGTTTTTATGAAATTGTTATGTAACAGGTTATTTATTTTATTAAATTGTTATTTATCAGGTGATTTATAGTAGCTTTATATTAATTTTTGAAAAAAAAAATTTTAATTAGCGACCGCATGGAGACCGAATAGCGACCGAAGTTATTACTTATTTTATGAAAATATTAACTTTGGCGACCGCATAGCGACCGAATAGAGACCATATATTATTTCTTTTATCAAATTATATTATTTATAGTCGTTTATATAATTTTTTTTTAAAAAAATACTACAAAATTGGCGACGGAATGGAGACCGAATGGAGACCGAATAGAGACCGATTGACTCTGGGACCGTTCTTGCGACCGAGTTATATCGGTCTCTATGCACGACTGATTCGGCGACCGAAGTTATTCGGTCGCCATCAGAGACCGTATCCGCGACCGACTTATGTCGGTCGCGATTTAGCGACTATTATATAGCGACCGAAATATTCGGTCGCTAAGTGGTGTCTGTTCGGTCGCTATTGGATTTTGCGACCGAAGAACGACTGAATAGAGACCGAATATGTCGGTCGCTATTCGCGAACTTTCTTGTGGTGGCCCCCCCCTCCGCAGGGCCACCCCTCCGGCTCCGGTTCCCCCTCCGCAGGGCCCCCCCTCTGGCTCCGGGCCCCCCTCCGGCTCCGGTCCCCCCTCCGCAGGGCCCCCCTCCGGCTCCGGTCCCCCCACCGGCTCCGGTTCCCCCTCCGCAGGGCCCCCCCTCCGGCTCCGGTCCCCCCCTCCGGCTTCGGTATTAAATTTTAATATCCTGCTATATTTGATTTCTGCTCTTATGAATGTGTTGGATGTTAAAATAAAATTCATGCTTGGAGTGGTCTCTGATCTCAAACTAGCCCACCCACCTCCTGTTGCTACAGTACCATTAGGAACTGGGAACAATCTTCCTTTTGCATTTGGCTGGGTAGGTTACATTTCCACATGTATAATGTACATGTACAATTTGACTTGTTCATGCATGTGCATGTGGTTTGGGGCTCAGAGGATGCTGATCATGTACTTGCTTTCACAATTAGACAAGCTAGTCACATTGGGGTTCCTTAATTTCCATTTGTGTACATGCTCCCAATTTTAACCATTTTTGAGCCTTCTTCTGAGCCTTAATTGGCTACATTATGTTGATACTTAACAGTGGTGAGCAATGCATTATGCATTCTGAGGACCCCGAGTGGGTCGATAGAACAAGTTACTTCCTTTTCCTTACTTTTCAGATGATGTATTCAATTTTAGAATTCATCACGTTATCCAACAAATGGATGCACATGAGATTAGATGCCTTTATTTTTCTTTTCCAAGTCCTAAGGTGAAAGCAACTGCTGTTGTAGGGAAAGAAGAATCCTGACACGGATTTGCAGTCTGTGAAAATTTTTCTTGAACAAGTTCAGAAAGCAAAAGAAATGAAGATTGATAGGTAAGACTAGGATTTCTATTTAACAAGCTTTCTCTATGAATTTCTTTTTCATGGTTGGACGTGATTCTTGTGGGTTTCATTACGGTAAACATGATTCCTTACATTTTGAGTCTCATGTAAAAGCCATCCAATTGTTGTTGTTGACATCTCACTATATAATTCTCTATTTTTTTTTATTTTGGCACCTTATTTGGGACAATTGGGGCATAGAAGAAAGTTGAACCAGAGTCCACTTGTAGTCGACCTTCATATTACATGGAGTTCTTTTGGATAATTTCAGCTGGAGGCTTTCAGCAGCAAATTGTGTTAGTGGGTTTCTCTTGATTAGAGGATATTTGGTACAATCATGCGAATATAGTTTTCTGGGGCATTTATATCATTAAAAGCATCATCTTGGAGAAAGAGGGCCAATCTTGGCCCATTCGCAATGCCATGCTCTCCCTCTCACTCCCCCCTTCATTTTTGCAATGTTTAAGGTCCTTTCTTATTTTTTGTATTTCTATAAAATATTTCTATATCTTTTTGAATGCAAAAAGAGAGCTGATCTTGGCCAAGGATGGACCAGCATGGACTGGATGAGATCGGATCAAATCGATCCAGATCGTCCCCTGGCTGGCCTATCCGTGCTCAGTCCTTGATCCTTCCTTCCTTGTCTAGTGATAATTGATAATACAATGCTGAACTGGTTATTAGTATTTCCATCTGCATTCAAACATAGTAGCCAAAATGAAAACTTTGGGGTTGCTTGGTGTCCCCTAAAATGCTGTAAAATGGCGTATTTCTTGTGTTTGGAATTCTATAAATCATTTTACACTGTTTTCCTTATGTTTGGAGTGGCATAAATTACTGGGTTTCAAAACCGGTTGAACCTTGTGGCACCCTTTAAATTTTTAACCAATTTCGGTTTTCAGCCCAAAATCACCAGAAACCAAAACCAAAGATTTTAAAACCAGTGATTTTAAAATCAGAAAATTTATTTTCATGGATTTTTAAAATAGGTGGTTTCAAAGTCAATATTTTACATTATTTTATGAGACACCAAATGACCCCTTAATGGATCCAGTCATGGATGGCATACGTAAACCAATAATCATATCAGATAAGGTAATGGATGTATATGTATTTGGAGCTGATAATCAGTGGTGTACCCAAAATAAATAAACTAATATAATAGGTATTAATATGATGTTTAAATTTTATTTTATGTATACTTGATCATTAGATTAAATTAATGGATGATATTAAAGGATAAAATAGTAATTTAAGTATTATTCAATTATCTGATATTTATATGATACCTATAATACTGTAGCTTTTCGATAGAACTATAGGGTCTTATAAGACAGGGTTCCATTCTGAGTCAAATTATCTTATGAACATTCTGGTAGGTGCATGCATGAATTGAAAATGAAAGTTCGCAACAAGGCAAAAGTAGAGGGTTCCATTGCGGAGGCGTACATTATGGAAGAAATATCAAATTTCTGTTCAATGTACTTTGAACCTGAGGTACAAACTCGTCGTACTCGGCCACCACGTAATGATGATGGGGGAGACTCCGTTCACTCTGAGCGGCTGTCTATATTTAAGTATCCTGGACGTGCGTATGGACGTTCTTCGAGTCGGATGCTAAATGATAGAGAATTGCACTGTGCAGAAATGTACATCCTTTTAAATTGTATGGAGGTTGAACCTTATGTTGCGTAAGTTCTCTGCTCACATTACATTGTGTCTATAACTTATTATTTTTCATTCCATCTATAATGCTCCAATGGTCGTAATACAGACAATTTGACTCAGAATTAATCCAAAGATGTCCATATCTCACTGACATGGAGGTTGAAAAAGAACGAGAAAAATCATTTGCTTCTTGGCTGAAATATCGTGTAAGTATTATTACTACTCTTTCTCCTTGTTAGGCCAATGACAAATTCTGACTAGTGTGCTCTCCATATGTAGGTTGAAAATGGTTTTATTACTGATCAAAGAATTCGAGAGAGTAGTTATGGCCCATCGAAAGTTGCACGTACATATCCAGCATTTATTGTGAATGGGTATAGATTTCACACTAGACAATATGGGCAGAATAAGTCAACAATGAACAGCGGGGTATGTGTGAAAGGAAGTACATATAATGAAAACGAACTTGATTATTATGGTATTATTGAGGAGATCTTAGAATTGCAATATCTCGGAGATGACAACCATATATTTCTGTTCAAGTGTCATTGGTTTGATCCCAATTCTGTTCGAAATGACACAACATATGGGATTGTCGATATCAGACATAAGTCTAAATTGAATACTTATGATCCATTCATTTTGGCCGCACAAGCCCAGCAGGTCTATTATACAAAGTATCCATCGTCTAGAAATAAAGAAAGAAATGATTGGTGGGCAGTTTGCAAGGTTAAGACAAGGCTTTTCCCGGATTATGAGTTGGATTTGACTGAAACAGTAGAGTTGGATGTGAATGCCGAATTCTTTCAATCAGACTTGGGTGATGATGTAGAGTTGCCTGCTTCTAGTGATGAATCTGTGGAGGCACTGTCTTTATCTAAAGAGAATGAAGTGGAAGAAGTCGATCCAGAACAACCTGAAATACAGTTGGGGGACTCCGAAGAGGAGGAATATATTAGTGATCAAAATGAATCTGATAATGAAGATGTGAATGTTGAATTTGATATATCTCCAACATCTGAAGATGAAATGGAGAATGTTTGATTAATGGTATATAATTTTACCTAAAATTTTAATACTCTGTAACTTTCTTTCTTTCACTATTTGATGAATATGCATGTATTTTATTACCAGTTGAAGATATGGTTCGAGGACGGCGTGGGACTTCTTCAGGTGGGAGGGGAGAGGGTAGCGGGAGGAGATTTACTTCCATTTCTACACCGGTAGTAGGTATGTATACTTTCATGTATAATGCATTGTAGTATTTATTTAAAATAATTCTTTATGTTTTTGTGGTATCTGATTCTTATCCTTACAGGACCCACGACTTCTGCACCGTTACCACCGACCTCTGCACCGCTACCACCGGTAGTAGGTATGTATACTTTCATGTATAATGCATTGTAGTATTTGTTTAAAATAATTCTTTATGTTTTTGTGGTATCTTATTCTTATTTTCACAGGACCCACGACCTCTGCACCGTTACCACCGACCTCTGCACCGCTACCACCGGTAGTAGGTATGTATACTTTCATGTATAATGCATTGTAGTATTTGTTTAAAATAATTCTTTATGTTTTTGTGGTATCTTATTCTTATTTTCACAGGACCCACGACCTCTGCACCGTTACCACCGACCTCTGCACCGCTACCACCGGTAGTAGGTATGTATACTTTCATGTATAATACATTGTAGTATTTGTTTAAAATAATTCTTTATGTTTTTGTGGTATCTTATTCTTATTTTCACAGGACCCACGACCTCTGCACCGTTACCACCGACCAATGCACCGCTACCACCGGTAGTAGGTATGTATACTTTCATGTATAATGCATTGTAGTATTTGTTTAAAATAATTCTTTATGTTTTTGTGCTATCTGATTCTTATCCTTACAGGACCCACGACCTCTGCACCGTTACCACTGACAACAGGTAGATTGACGGCCTCTGCACCGCCATCACACATGGCGAGTGGATCTACACCTCCTCCAGCTGAGTCAGGTATGTTCATTTACATTTCTATATTTTTTTGATAGTTTGTTTTATTTATTTTTGTCCATTTCGTATAGTACACTTCTACATTTGTAATTTTTTTTAATCTAATAATAAACTGTGATTTATTTGAATAACAGGAAGTACAGTTAAAGCGGCCACCTCAATTTCAAGAACTTTTTGATCATACTCATAAGAAGAAAGGGACAAATGCTTACATTAGTGAGAAAGCTCGGGAGGTAGCGGTAAGTGTATACATTAATAGTTTTCATTTAAGATTAAACTGTAGAATAATTTTGTTTTATTTTTTTGTTTTTTGCAGGACTCATATAGTAGAGGAATGGATGAGAGGTACGGGGATGACAGTCAGCGTCCAGAGTTGGATCCTGACATTTGGGTTGCAGCATCTGGGGCACCCAAGAAAGGCCATGTTTATGGTTTTGGACATAGCTTGGGCACGACTAGGGTGTTATCATCATGCTCGAGTTCGGTCTCACATGCGACCTCTCCATTTACCACACCAGCAGCCCCAGATACCACACCAGCAGCCCCAGATGGTTCTTCCAGTGCCGCCCCGACCATGACTCCAGATATGTTTAGGGCGATCGTCAACGAGACCGTCTCTCAGAATATCTCAACCATCGTCTCTCAGACCGTCTCTCAGAATATCTCAACCATCGTCTCTCAGACCGTCTCCCAGATGCTCACAGAATTGGGACTTGCTAGTAATAGAGCACCTCCTGCACCTCCTGCACCTCGTGCACAGCAGCCTCCGGTAAGTATTTTATTTGATTGATTTTCTATTTGTTAACTCTAAATATCATCTTACAAAATATAAGAATTTAGATTGAGGAGGGGAAAATATCATTTTCTTAACTCTATGAATTTGGGTTTGAGGGTCCAAAATTGAAAAGAGAGGTCCAATCAATCCATCGATTGTTCCAACACGACATGGGGGGTGAAAGTAACCTGTAGAAACTGACGGAGTTTAAATTGGACTCCAAATTTGAGCTCAATGCTCAAATTTACATTTCCTAAATAGAACCAAGTTAATCGAGTGTAAGAGGGTCAAAAATAAAGAAATATATGTCCAATTAATTTGTCAATGACTCCAACACGACCGGGAAGGTGAGAGTGACTTGTAGAAACTGACGGAGTCCAAATTGGACTACCGATTTGAGCAAAACGTTTAAAATTGTCATTCGTCAATTTCACTTAAATGAAAAACATCTTGCTTTTAATTTTCAAGAAAAATTGATTTCTTTATTAAGGATTTGATTTTAATTTTTTTAAATGATATACAGGATCATCCGTCGTGAGATGTTGGACGAGACGACGACCAGGATGACACATATGCGGAGGATTTGTGATTTCATTTTAGTTATTTGCATGTTGTCATTTTATTATGGATGTATGATTAATTTGTGTGTTTGTATGTGATGAATTTGAAGTTCGTGGAGATTGTGATTTGTGTAGTTGATTTATATGTTTTTATGAAATTGTTATTTATCAGGTTATTTATTTTATTAAATTGTTATTTATCAGGTGATTTATAGTCGATTATATAAATTTATAAAAAAAAATACTGCAAAATTAGCGACCGAATAGCGACCGAATAGCGACTGTCTTTATTATTTATTTTATTAAAGTATTAAAATTAGCGACATAATAGCGATCGAATAGCGACTATCTCTATTATTTATTTTATTAAATTATTATTTATCAGGTGATTTATAGTCGTTTATATAAATTTATTTTAAAAAAAATACTACAAAATTAGCGACCGAATAGCGACCGCATAGCGACTGTATATATTAGCGACGGGTCATGCGACCGATTGATATCGGTCGCTATCCGCGACTGATATTGCGACCGATAATTATCGGTCGCTATCCGCGACTGATTCTGCGACCGATAATTATCGGTCGCTAACGGCGACCTATTCTGTGACCGATTTATATCGGTCACCATTTAGCGACTATTATATAGCGACCGACATGTTCGGTCGCTAATAGGTGTCTGTTTGGTCGCAGTATCTCTTTGCGACCGATCTGCGACCGAATAGCGACCGGGAGGTCGGTCGCTACTCGCGGTTTTTCTTGTAGTGATCCCACGGACGTCGTAAGATTCGTCTAAAGGCCGCCGGACTCCGAAGGAACGAATACTCAACGGGAAACTCCTCACTATCGCGGAGAGACATTACCCCACGACTTATGCCCTTCCATGTTAAGGGATGGACCTCCACCGCTAGGATAACCCGTATAAATTGACCTTCGAGCATGTATACGATGGGACATGCAGAGACGGACACACGCACGTAGAGAGACAAATTTCTCCACGCACTACGTCCGATTGACAGTCATAGAGAGCACCCTCTACAGCGGAAAGCCCCGGTCTTCTTCTGAGCACCTCCTCTGCTCAACGGGCACTCTTCGATCACTTGTCGGGCGTGGCGAGCACTCTTCCAGAAGCCTGACCCTCATCCAAGTTTGATCAACCGGCTCCCATCTCTCTCTTTCTCACCTTTCCTTAATCCCCTCTCACCAAGGTCTTGACTTACGTATCAGAGGGTTTGTCCCTTGGGATAACACCCAAGGCTCCTTCTGACGTCGTTTCTCTAATGTTTGCAGGCTTCCATGGGTGATCGAATGATCTTCTCCAACAAATAAATATCAAAAGTGTGATACGGAATTCGAGAGACCATTTTCTCACCTCTACGTATACGTTCGTGACACTTACTCCATGATATCTAATATCTAACATGCATGTACGTACATCGCGATAAACGGGAAGACAATAATTTTACCATAGAATCGTTAGACATTATCCACTATCGGTTGATGTTAATCTTTTAAATTTAGAGATTTTTGCAAATAAACTATGGTTATAAATTTTAAACAAATTCGATGGAGTTACCTTCACTTTATTATGTTAGAGATGTTTTTACCTTCAAAGTAGGTATTTCTAAACAAATTCGATGGAGTTAGAGAAATTTTAAGGAATTTGTGAATGGAGCTACAGCGTGAAGATTGAAAATTAAGTAGGCATTTTTAGAAAAGAGTTTATTATAAATGCATCCTGAAAAGTAAATTGTAGAATTAATTCGCTTTCTAATTAATTTGCTAATGTACCACTCTTACTTTAATGTCCATGTATACCTTATAATCTAGAACTTGATTTATTTCCCAGGAAGAAATGTATACGCTCGTGACACTTACTCTATCTAATATCTAACATGTATGTACATCGAGATAAACTTGAGGACAATAATTTTACCTTAGAATCGTTAGACATTATCCACTGTCGGTTGATGTTAATCTTTTATATTTAGAGATTTTTGCAAATAAATAACTATGGTTAGAAATGAACTTGAAAAAAATTATTCTAAGAAATACATTATCAGGCGTATCACTACGTTAATTCAAATCGTTCATAAGTATCATTTATGTACTGACTTTTTATAAATTTTTGACAAAGAGATGTGATATGACTGTCAATAAATATTATGGTATATTTGCACAATGGGAATTAAATCAGTGGCACGTATGCTGATGTATTTTGAGGAGTGATTTTTTTCCAATTCAAATTTAACAATTATTTATTTTTAATAAACCCTTAGATTTATCTAAGCCCACATTACTTTAATTAGTTTCTCCAATATAAAGTGAAGCTGAGATGAAGACATGGAAGGATTTTCGTTGTAAAATCTGGACGTGTAAATTCCAAGTTTCGCTCTTATCGTACGTGGTGACAAATTGTTAGCTAGATACCGTATTTTCATTTCAAAAATGATAATTTAACAAGGAAGATACAACAAACGCAATCGAAGAACTGGAGAGAATTAAAAAGTGATCCTTGTGGGGGATAGAGAACATATTTTTGTTGCATATTGTCACTGAGCATGCATAAAAATTGGGGCTGCATGCCATGAATCCAACATGTGAATTGAACACCCTTACGCATGCATGCGAAGGTGATCAGACGCAAGAAGGAGGTATAACATTGCTAAGAGCGGTGCCCACTACGTTAGAACACGTCATGGCCGCATCTCCCTCTCCACTATACTGCAGGTTTATGTCGTCGAGCTCCACACCCTTGCACGGCACGTCTTTGCTGCACAGCAAGTTAACCGCAACCTTCGATGTCGACACCCCTCTGATGTTGCGAAACTTCACGTTGCTGATCTTGACACGAGAAGGAGACTGCCAAGAAAGAAAACACAGAGCACATATGGTGCAAAATCAGCAGCACATCCCATGCGTGCTGTAATAAAAGACACTAGCTTTCTAGAGTCTTTACATACCCGTTGGCTGCATGAGACGTATGGGCAGTACTCTTGGTCAATGATGATGGGGTTGTAGACGTCCTTCATCACTATATTCTCAAACACGAAGTCCCGAGCTGCCATGTCGGCGGAGTCTTTCCACGTCTTGATCCTCACACCGTTCGTGGTGCCGGCGATGGTGCAGTTCCTTACACTCACACCGACGACGTCCTCCTCGTGCTCGTACCTCCCCAGGCTGCCGATGCTGATGCCATGTCCAGGGCCGCACTGGACCTCGGAGACAGTGATGTTGGTGCTGCCGTCACCGAGGGAGATGCAGTCGTCGCCGGTGCCGATGATGGACTTGGAGATCTCCACGTTGGTAGACCTGCCGATGTGAATGCCGTCGGTGTTGGGGCTGTCCCCCGGTGCCCGTATGGTGAGGGACTGGATCTTGATGTCCTTGGACCCGAAGATGTTCATGTGGAACATCTTACTGTCGATGGATGAGATGCCCCGGATGACAGCGTTGGTGATGAAGTTGAACGTTAAGGACTGGGCTTGAGAGAGTTTTTGATCGGAAGGAATCAGATATATATATACTTCAAGTTAGTCGTTAATTTGACGCTTTGCCATCATGGTGAGAATGTTATTAATTTGAGGATCAAGTGTGGAGGAGATAAGAAATATATATCTTATATATATGCGTGTGTGTGTGTGTGTGTGTGTGTGTGTGTGTGTGTGTGTGTGTGTGAGAGAGAGAGAGAGAGAGAGAGAGAGAGAGAGAGGAGTATATGTATGGCAACATACCATAGGGAGAAGCTTGCAACTGTACTTCTTGGGACACTGGTTATGAGGCCAGGCAGAGGCACCTCGGCCATCAAACGTGCCTGTGCCGGCGATCACCAACCCATCGATGCGAGTAAAAGAGATCCAGCTGCTGGCCGGGAACACAGTGAGATCCGTGGGTGCTATCACCCTCCCGCTCACTTGAAGCGCCATGGTGGTGCCGTTGCAAGGACCTGCCCACCAGGTACGTCCCCTCCGGGATAAAAACCCTCGGGCTTCCTCTGGTTGCGCAGGCTGCCCTCCACGCGGTTAGGAAAGCCTGTGCCATGCATGCAAATTAATCAAAATTAAGATCCAATGGCTTATCAGATATATATAATTTGATTAATCCAGTAATTCCCAACTAACCTGAGCGTTGTCTGTCTTCTCGTCCGAAACCGCTCCGAAATCGACCACATTGAAGGTCTGGGTTGTTGCCCCGGCATTCGCAGTGGAAACCATGATCAGGAGGAACAAGAACAAGCAGCAACGCATGATCATCTGAAGAAGAACCTTTGAGGGCTGCGCCATATATATATATATATATATATGTATACGTGCTGTCGATCGACTTGGTAATATATATATACTAAAAGAGAGCACTGTGAGTACTCTCTACGAATATATTGAATAGAATGAGGTGGATGGAGTGCGTGCCCGGCCGTGTGTGTGTGTGGGGGTACGTACGTAGATTTATATGTGTATATATAGCTGCTCCTTAATTGCCACCTGTAGTACGGGGTCCCAATTAACTTCTTTCGGTTTAATTAGTTATTTTCATGCATGGGACAACCCGGCCCGCTTCCCTGATGATCCGCTGGCGGGCCCCCCAGCTAGCTAGCTACCTACCCAGCCAGCTTCCATCGGCCGCTAGCTCTTCATCTCCACCGCTGGGACTCCAAACTGATCCGGTTAATTAACGAAGCTCCCCAACAGCAAATCCTCCGACCGTACGTACGTGTCGCCCCTCTCATCTGTCCTCCTGATCCGTTTATTGTTGCAATCCACGTAGGATCCCGTACGTACGTACGTACATACCTAGAACCCGGCCGTACGTTTCATTCCTCCCTCTTCGGAGCAAAAAAAAAAAAAATCCCCTCCATTAATTTAAGGTTTGGGCTCTTGCCGGAAATTTGTTAATCGCATAGGAACTTATATTAAGAGAAGTATATATTTTGTTAACAAGGCCGTTTTGAAGTTCAATATATTACAAGGGATCACATACCATGCATTAGAAAATCCGACTACTGATCACCTATCTATTAATTAACCCAGGACTCTATATATAGTTGTTTGTAGGGTCCAACAAGGGTTTAGAAAGTATTAATGGTGTACGTACGTACTCGATCCACAAGGAAGCGGCAAAAGGACGTAGTGCCCTCATCGTTAGAACATGGCTATGTTGCATATATATTCATCTTCTATATATGCATTGCGAGTGTGAGATACGTGGGATACCATCTGTACACACAAGTGATTTTTACTCGATCGGTTATATTAATCCACTATATATGAGCGCATCACTGCCTAATGTTTCTTAACCAACTTGCATGACATCCCCGTGAAAGATGATGACAGATGGTGACATATCTCCCTCCACTAATTAATGACACAGTGAGTGTCAGAGGACGCAGAAATAAATGCATCCACGGATCGAGGTGAAGTTCATTAAATGCAACATCCTTGTCAGGTTAATTTGAAACTCCACGGCACGTCGTCACATATGTGACTGGCACTCTAGTCTCTGGACCACTCCAGTCTCAGATTCTGAACATAAATAGTTACATATGTGACTGGCACGTCCTCGTACTAAATAAAATATTAAAAGGTGAAAAAACACCACGGATAATTTTAAACATATGTTCAAATTTTAAATATTAATATCATATTATTTGCTCGACCTCTTGCTACAAAAGATAAGAAAAAATAAAGTTTTGAAATGTATCACGATATTGGTACAAAAGTAGCGAATGAAATGATACTATCGACCAAGTTCATATGTTCTTGAGTGTGAAAAAGAATTGGCTTAAATGACGGGTTTTTTTTTATAGATTTTAATCTTCTTAACCCTGTGGAACCCTGTGCATAGTAACAAAGCATGAGTGAATAAGAGTCATCATTCAAAGGGTTAAATTTGGAGTATGTTCATGGTTGTCAAAGTAAATTATGGAATAACATGGAATAGCAAAGCCCATGTTAAGGTATTCCCCTTATTCTACACAACTATCATAACGTGGGGGATCGATGTGGTCTGGATTTTCGATGGAAATTAATTCTGTCAAAAATACGTATATATTTTCCGACTGAAAGAATTCTGTCGAAAATTTGTGACGTATTTTTCACTGAAAATTATTCCGTCGAAAACTAATGAAATATTTTTTCCTCCCTTTCTATAATTATTTAATTAATATTTCAGGAGTTTTCAACTGAAAAATTATTGGTCGAAATATGTCAGAAATTCTCGACGCATTTAAAGTTGGTCGGAAATACATCGAAACTTTCTGACGTATTTTCGACCAAAATCTGTTCCGTCGGAAACTGTTCATAAATTTCAACCCTCACTTGTCCTTCTTTAGGGTTTTTAGACGAAATTTAATTCGGTCGGAAATATGTCAGAAAGTTTCGACGTATTTTCGATCAACTTTTAATATGTCAAAATTTTTCGACGTATTTCCGACAAAAATAATATGTCTGAAATAAGTCGATAATTGCCGCCTTATTTCCGATAGAATTTTTTCCGTCATAAAGTAAAATCGTTCCGACGTATTTCCAACGAACTTTTTTTCGTCGAAAAATTCTTTCGATATTCCCGATTTTTCCAGTAGTGGGGGGCATAGTGTCCCAAAGTTTAGAAATATTTCATTAATTCTTGGTCATCTTCCGTCCATATGGCCCCATTGATGGATGGAAGTCATTCTATATGGGATGCAAGAACCATTATTTAGAGATTATTTTTATTTTTTAATATTTATAATTCTTAATAATCTTTTGAGATTTTTCTCTATTTAGAATAATTATTTTTTCATACAATCTCATGACTACACTACCTACTTAATATAGGCTACCATTTCACTCATATCGGAGAATATTATGAGTTAGAGGTCCTAGGGGATAAATTCTTTACAAATGTCGGCATTTATAGGATGTTGATATAGGCCATCATGAATTCATGAGTTAAATACCTCCTTTTGTATTATCATGGGAGTTAGAATTAGAACATATGACCTCCCCAAAGGAAGAAAAGTAAGATGCCAATTACAAGTGATGAAAGAGATGTTAGGTGAAATATGGTTAAAAAGTTTTGCATGCTTTGTAATGTTTTTTTGGATTCTTTTCAAAGTTTACAAAGTCCATCTTTAATTTATGAAAATTTTAAGAAAATTTCTTATTATTTAACAATTTAATTAGTTAAAGGTCCTATGACCTCTAAAACAAAAAACTCGGACTATGACTCTGCATTAAGCGACGGGATCCCTATCTCCAGACCCTTGGCCTCACTTTGAAAACGAGTTAGCATGTGGTTAACTTAAGGTTAACTCTGGGCTAATCAATTTTGAGGTTTGATTGGGGGCCAACGTTAATCAAATTTTATGTTGGACTAATTGTAGGCACGCCACTTCTGACGTTACGGTGAGAAAATTTCATATTATACCGTGATGCCTCAAATTGGCTTACGCTTTCTTTTTATTTGAGCGATTTCCGTAATTTTGATTAGATTATATTTATTTGAGAGAGAGAGAAAGTAATATATATATAATGCATATGTATGTATATATATATAATTCTATTAGTTTTCTTTAATAATTTTATCTTCATATAAATATATATATATATATCAGGTGGCTATTATATAATTATAAATTAAGCAAATATATATATACATTAAAAAGTAAAAAAATATAATAACAATTAAAAATAAACAAAAAATGCAAAAAAGAAACAAAAGATAAAAGCAAACAAAAAAAGAAGAAACAAACAAAAATAAAATAAAACAAATAAAACACAACAACATAAAATAAAATAATATATTCATTATTATTACCACACCACTCACGTACGCACACACTCTCCCTCACCCTCTTCGTCTCTTTCTTTCCCTCTCACCTCACTGCACACACCCCTCTCCCCACGGCACACACAGACACACACACACCCCTCTCACTGCTCTCGCCCCCACTCTTACGGCAGCACTCTCCCCCACTAAGCCCCACTCTCCTTCTCATCCACACCTTGATCTCAATGATCTCATCAATAACTCTCCATCCGATCATCTTTCTTCTTTTTTCTTTTTCCCCCGTGAAGGCCGATTCTCTCCTAGACACACCCCTCCCCTCACTGCCACCCCTTTTTCTCTCCCTCTCTCTTCTCCTTCGCGCGAGATAGCCCCCCTCACGGCTACATCCTCCTTCATCACCACGCCGACGATCTCCACTCCCCCCTTTTGCATGCAACCGCTGCCATCACCACAGACGCCGTCGACCTCACCCCGTCTCCGCCGTGAAGCCCACACGACTCGAGCATCTACTCCCACCTGCATACCTACCGTGCGAGCCCCCCTCTCCCTTACCACGGCCATCCCACCCGTGGCCATTTCCCTGCATGCAACCCCAACCGCCCCACCTCCATCTTGCCGTTAGACTCCCGTGCATGCGCCGGGCACCTCCCTGCATGCCCTTGACGCCGCGGCTGCCACCTCCACGTCGCCTGCACCGCCACCGGTGTGCCCACGTTGCAGTCGCCGGCCGCCACCGCGGCCCGTCCTCCTCCTCCGTGCACGTCGACCGCGAACCGTCTCCACCTCGTCACCTCGACGCTACCGCGACACCGTCCACCGGCCGCCATCGTTCGTCGTCCGTCGACCACCGTCACCGCTGCGAGCTCCCCACGCCGTCCATGTTGCCGTGAAGCACCCCCCGTCTGCCGTGAAGCCGCATCGGCCGCCCTCCACGTCCGAGCACCCGTGACCGCCGCCGCCATCGTCTTCCCCCTCCGTCTTCCTCCTCCTCCATTTCCACCACCTCTCTCTCTTTCTCCCTCTCTCTCTCACTCTCGGTTTCTTCCTCCCCCCACCGTGTTTCTCCCTTTTTCTCTTCCTCCTCCACCTCCGGCCTCCTCATCCCACCGCCGCGATCCCTTCTCTCTTCCTCTCTCTCTCTCTCTCTCTCTCTCTCTCTCTCTCTCGTTTCTATCTCCCTCTCGATCCCTCTCTCTTTCTTTTTTTAATTATTTTTATTCCCTCTCTCCCTCACGTATTCTCTCTCTCCGTCTCTTTCTCCCTCCCGCTCTCGATTTCCCTCTCACCCGATCTCTCTCTCTCTATTTCTTTTATTTTTTTCCTTTTTTTTACTCCCTCTTTCACTCTCTTTCTCCCGCCACTCTCTTTTCCTCTCTCCCTCTCGATCCCTCCCTATTTCTTTTTCTTTTTTTATTTCCCTGTCCCCTTTTCCCATCCTCTCTCTCCTTTTCTCCCTCTCGATCTCACTCTCTCAACTTTTTCTATTCATTTGTTTTTTTATCCCTCTCTCGTATTCTCTCCCTCTCTCTCTTTTACTCTCTCTCTTTCCCCCTCTCGATCTCCCTCCTTCCACTTTTTTTTTATTTTCTTACCCCTTCTGTCACATTCTCTTTCCCTTTCTCTCACTCTCTTATTCTCTCATCTCCCTCTCTCGATCTCTCTCTCAACTCCTTTTTTTTTACTATTTTTTTGTCTCTTTCTTTTACTCTCTCATTCTCTCTCCCTCTCTCACTCTTTCTCTCTCTCCCTCCCTCTCTCGATCTCTCTCTCCCTCCATTTTTTTTCCTTTCTTTTGTGTAATATATATATCTTTTTTTTTAATCTTGTTCTTCTCCTTTCTGTCCTTTTCTTTCCTCATCCTTATATTTTCTTACCTCTAGATCTAAGATATAAAAAAAATTCTAAAAAAAAAAGAGAGAGAACAAGTTCTCTCCCTCTCTTTCTCTCCTTCTCTCTCAAATTCCCATTCTTTTATTTCGACCAGTTTATGTATATATTTATATATGTTAATGTAAATATGTGTAAAATGATTAATATGTTTATGTATATGTTTATGTAAGTATATTTACCACTCATATATATATGTATACGTGTGTGTGCTTATGCTCAGCTTCACCAGTTTCTGAAGTCTGTTTTGAAGGTCCTCGGTCGTGCTGTGTTCGTGTTAACCATGCTTCTTCCGAAAACTGTCATCGGCACCTACCAATAAGCATTTCTCTCCTTTTGCATTATGTTCGGTTTGTTAATTCTTTTGCATGCATCACTCATCATTATGTTTGTAATACAATCCCCTCATTGAGAATATTTCGATGTGCATTTCATCATATCATTTTCCAACCTTTAGGTCTAAAGGGGTTTCAAACAACACCAACCAGGTCTGCGTTTGAACATGACTCTGCTATTTTCATATCGAGGGACCGATACTACACTACTTTCATTCTAATCCATCGTCCATTTATTTCGTATGCTGTGTTTTACAAGGGTAACCGAAGGAAGCCCTCTTTGTCGGCCGGCCGAAGGAAGATGAAGAAGAAACCCACACAATCCCATTGCATGGAGGCAAGATGCGATCATTCTTCTATTTTGGGGTACACTACCTCTGGCGATCACACCCTCCTTACTCCCGTTATGTTAATTCTTTACTTCATCCTCACCCGCGCGGAGGACCATCCCCGCGACGGTTCCCCTCCCCATTTAATTCCTGTTTAAACCCCGATCAAGGAATCCGTTCCTCCCGGCGGTCTTATTTTCTGTACTTTCGTTCCAACCCCGATCAAGGAACCCGTTCCTCGCGGTGGTTTCATTTTCTGCACTTTCGTTCCAACCCCGATCAAGGAACCCGTTCCTCGCGGTGGTTTCATTTCCTGTACTTTCGTTCCAACCCCGATCAAGGAATCCATTCCTCGCGGCGGTCTTATTTTCTGTACTTTCGTTCCAACCCCGATCAAGGAACCCGTTCCTCGCGGTGGTTTCATTTCTTGTACTTTCGTTCCAACCCCGATCAAGGAATCTCGCGGTGGTTTCATTTCCTGTACTTTCATTCCAACCCAATCAAGGAACCCGTTCCTCGCGGTGGTTTCATTTCCTGTACTTTCGTTCCAACCCCGATCAAGGAATCCGTTCTTCGCGGCGGTTTTATCTAACTAGTGCGGTGGGTCACCTCCCGTGACCATTTTCATTTCAGTAATCTAATTTCTGCACTATAACATCCTAACCCCTAACTGTTTAATTTCAGCATTCCCCTATCACCGCCTTAAAACCCCGCGGAGAGTGACATCTCACGGCGGTTTATTTGATCCCCTTTTCATTTCTTGTTATTGTGGACATCAAAAAAAAAAGAAAGAAAGAAAATAAGAATAAAAAAGGGGAGAATAAAAAGAAAAAAAATAAAATAAAAGAAGAAGAAAAAATAATAATAAAGAAAATAAAGAAAAAGAAGAAGAAAAGGAAAAGAGAATAAACAGATAAGAAAAGAAATAAAAATAATAATATATATAAATAATAAATAATAATAAAATAAAACATGTGGCCCTCTCTCCCTGTCTCATTCTTTCTCTCTCATTTTCTCCCTCACTCGGGTGGCCACCTGGCACACTCCCCGTCTCACCGGTACGCCGCCTTCGCACCCGACATGCACACCCCTGTGCCGGATGGCACCCACCGCGCCGGAGAACCACTCCCCCCTCTCCCCGGCACACCACTGTGCCGGATAGCCCACTCCGCTCCTCACCCGGTGCACCCACTGCGCCAGAGAACCACTCCCCCCTTTCACCGCCACACTCCCTCCACCCGGCACACCACTGTGCCGGATGGCGTCTACCGTGCCGGCCGGGTCACCCCCCCTACCGCACCGCTTGACAGCCCACTATCGGATACCATCTCATCTGTCCAGCACCCCCATCGGATGATACTCACGATCCCTCCAACGGATCACTCCCATTTCATCCCACCTCGTTCTTCTCCTCTTCCCATTTCCTACGTTGTTGTCGCTGGTTTCCCTCTCCTTCCACCGCAATTGATACCCTTCCTTATTCCCCTCTCCCGCTGCCAGCTCTCCATCTTTGTAGAATCCCTAGTTGCCGAGGCAGGCTGCCGCTACAAAGCTTGTGACGGGAGAAACAAATAAGGAGGCAACCTGGGTTCAACATCGTGAAGGTTGGTAACGTGATATTTATCATCTTAGCTGGAAAGATATACACGAGTAGCACCGGTGAACAATCTCTTGATGCAAAGACATACTTAATATTGGATACTCTGTTTGCTAAAGATATGGCTTTGGCAAATTCCTATGGGCTGCCATTGCTTTGCTATTTGCAAGTAGCTTATGCTTTCAAAGCATTCTATAGAGGAGTGACATGTGAAAAGTTCAAGGGCATATCTCGGCAACAATTTAATTGGGTTAATATTGGGGCCTGCAAGTAACACCCAGAAATGGCCGAAAGTGGAAGCTGGTGCCAAAGTACGAGTTTATGGAGCTAAACCAGACACAAAAGAGAAGTGTGAAAGTACTCTTCATTAGTAATACAGAGTGAAAAAAAAAAAGCACAAGCTGTTGTGGGAATTGACAAGTCTCTAAGTGTTGAGCAAGCTGTGTGGGCGCCATTGTGTACAAATGCTCCTCACATATACTTGGTTCTTGCTGCCAGGGTAATAGAAAATGGACGGCAAGCTGTGTGGGCGCCATTCCGCACCAGGGCAATTTCTTATGAGCACGTGTATCTTACAAGAAATGATCATTATAAACCACATCAAGACACTATATATGTAGAAATGCAATACATTTATAGAATGATGGAATTTACAACATACGTTATGGGATGCAATGTATCTTACAAGAGTGCTAGAGACAAGATAAATTTTAGGAATAAATTACCGGGACAATGAAAGATGAAATTTGTTCACTTTTCTTATGTTAGAGATGTTTTTACCTTCAAAGTAGGTATTTCTAAACAAATTCGATGGAGTTTGAGAAATTTTAAGGAATTTGTGAATGGAGCTACAGCGTGAAGATTGAAAATTAAGTAGGCATTTTTAGAAAAGAGTTTATTATAAATGCATCCTCAAAAGTAAATTGTAGAATTAATCCGCTTTCTAATTAATTTGCTAATGTGCCACTCTTACTTTAATGTCCATATATGCCTTATAATCTAGAACTTGATTTATTTCCTAGGAAGAAATGTATACGCCCGTGACACTCCATCTAATATCTAACATGTATGTACATCGAGATAAACTTGAGGACCATAATTTTACCTTAGAATCGTTAGACATTATCCACTGTCGGTTGATGTTAATCTTTTATATTTAGAGATTTTTGCACATAAATAACTATGGTTAGAAATGAACTTGAAAATAATTATTCTAGGAATATATTATCAGGCGTATCACTACGTTAATTCAAATCGTTCATAAGTATCATTTATGTACGACTTTTTATAAATTTTTGACAAAGAGATGTGATATGACTGTCAATAAATATTATGGTATATTTGCACAATGGGAATTAAATCAGTGGCACATATGCTGATGTATTTTGAGGAGTGATTTTTTTCCAATTCACATTTAACAATTATTTATATTTAAAAAACCCTTAGATTTATCTAAGCCCACATTTCTTTAATTAGTTTCTCCAATATAAAGTGAAGCTGAGATGAAGACATGGAAGGAGCTACGTTGTAAAATCTGGACGTGTAAGTTCCAAGTTTCGCTCTTATCGTACGTGGTGACAAATTGTTAGCTAGATACCGTATTTTCATTTCAAAAATGATAATTTAACAAGGAAGATACAACAAACGCAATCGAAGAACTGGAGAGAATTAAAAAGTGATCCTTGTGGGGGATAGAGAACATAGTTTTGTTGCATATTGTCACTGAGCATGCATAAAAATTGGGGCTGCATGCCATGAATCCAACATGTGAATTGAACACCCTTATGCATGCATGCGAAGGTGATCAGACGCAAGAAGGAGGTATAACATTGATAAGAGCGGTGCCCACTACGTTAGAACACGTCATGGCCGCATCTCCCTCTCCACTATACTGCAGGTTTATGTCGTCGAGCTCCACACCCTTGCACGGCACGTCTTTGCTGCACAGCAAGTTAACCGCAACCTTCGATGTCGACACCCCTATGATGTTGCGAAACTTCACGTTGCTGATCTTGACACGAGAAGGAGACTGCCAAGAGAGAAAACACAGAGCACATATGGTGCAAAATCAGCGGCACATCCCATGCGTGCTGTAATACAAGACACTAGCTTTCTAAAGTCTTTACATACCCGTTGGCTGCATGAGACGTATGGGCAGTACTCTTGGTCAATGATGATGGGGTTGTAGACGTCCTTCATCACTATATTCTCAAACACGAAGTCCCGAGCTGCCATGTCGGCGGAGTCTTTCCACGTCTTGATCCTCACACCGTTCGTGGTGCCGGCGATGGTGCAGTTCCTTACACTCACACCGACGACGTCCTCCTCGTGCTCGTACCTCCCCAGGCTGCCGATGCTGATGCCATGTCCAGGGCCGCACTGGACCTCGGAGACAGTGATGTTGGTGCTGCCGTCACCGAGGGAGATGCAGTCGTCGCCGGTGCCGATGATGGACTTGGAGATCTCCACGTTGGTAGACCTGCCGATGTGAATGCCGTCGGTGTTGGGGCTGTCCCCCGGTGCCCGTATGGTGAGGGACTGGATCTTGATGTCCTTGGACCCGAAGATGTTCATGTGGAACATCTTACTGTCGATGGATGAGATGCCCCGGATGACAGCGTTGGTGATGAAGTTGAACGTTAAGGACTGGGCTCAGAGAGAGTTTTTGATCGGAAGGAATCAGATATATATATACTTCAAGTTAGTCGTTAATTTGACGCTTTGCCATCTTGGTGAGAATGTTATTAATTTGAGGATCAAGTGTGGAGGAGATAAGAAATATATATCTTATATATATGCGTGCGTGTGTGTGTGTGTGTGTGTGTGAGGGAGAGAGAGAGAGAGAGAGAGAGAGAGAGAGAGAGAGAGAGAGAGAGAGGAGTATATGTATGGCAACATACCATAGGGAGAAGCTTGCAACTGTACTTCTTGGGACACTGGTTATGAGGCCAGGCAGAGGCACCTCGGCCATCAAACGTGCCTGTGCCGGCGATCACCAACCCATCGATGCGAGTAAAAGAGATCCAGCTGCTGGCCGGGAACACAGTGAGATCCGTGGGTGCTATCACCCTCCCGCTCACTTGAAGCGCCATGGTGGTGCCGTTGCAAGGACCTGCGAAGTCCACAGGACCCACCAGGTACGTCCCCTCCGGGATAAAAACCCTCGGGCTTCCTCTGGTTGCGCAGGCTGCTCTCCACGCGGTCAGGAAAGCCTGTGCCATGCCCATGCAAATTAATCAAAAATAAGATCCAATGGCTTATCAGATATATATAATTTGATTAATCCAGTAATTCCCAACTAACCTGAGCGTTGTCTGTCTTCTCGTCCGAAACCGCTCCGAAATCGACCACATTGAAGGTCTGGGTTGTTGCCCCGGCATTCGCAGTGGAAACCATGATCAGGAGGAACAAGAACAAGCAGCAGCGCATGATCATCTGAAGAAGAACCTTTGAGGGCTGCGCCATATATATATATATATATATTTGTATACGTGCTGTCGATCGACTTGGTAATATATATATACTAAAAGAGAGCACTGTGAGTACTCTCTACGAATATATTGAATAGAATGAGGTGGATGGAGTGCGTGCCCGGCCGTGTGTGTGTGTGGGGGTACGTACGTAGATTTATATGTGTATATATAGCTGCTCCTTAATTGCCACCTGTAGTACGGGGTCCCAATTAACTTCTTTCGGTTTAATTAGTTATTTTCATGCATGGGACAACCCGGCCCGCTTTCCTGATGATCCGCTGGCGGCCCCCCCAGCTAGCTAGCTACCTACCCAGCCAGCTTCCATCGGCCGCTAGCTCTTCATCTCCACCGCTGGGACTCCAAACTGATCCGGTTAATTAACGAAGCTCCTCAACAGCAAATCCTCCGACCGTACGTACGTGTCGCCCCTCTCATCTGTCCTCCTGATCCGTTTATTGTTGCAATCCACGTAGGATCCCGTACGTACGTACGTACATACCTAGAACCCGGCCGTACGTTTCATTCCTCCCTCTTCGGAGCAAAACAAAAAAAAAAATCCCCTCCATTAATTTAAGGTTTGGGCTCTTGCCGGAAATTTGTTAATCGCGTAGGAACTTATATATATTAAGAGAAGTATATATTTTGTTAACAAGGCCGTTTCGAAGTGCAATATATTACAAGGGATCACATACCATGCAATACAAAACACGACTAATGATCACCTATCTATTATTAACCCAGGACTCTATCTATAGTTGTTTGTAGGGTCCAACAAGGGTTTAGAGAGTATTAATGGTGTAAGTACGTACTCGATCCACAAGGAAGCGCAAAAGGGTCGTGCCCTCATCGTTAGAACATGGCTATGTTGCATATATATTCAACTTCTTCTATGCATTGCGAGTGTAAGATACGTGGCATACCATATATACACACAAATGATTTTTACTCGATCAGTTATATTAATCCACTATATATGAGCGCATCACTGCATAATGTTTCTTAACTAACTTGCATGACATCGCCGTGAAAGATGGTGACATATCTCCCTCCACTAATTAATGACACACTGAGTGTCAGAAGACGTAGAAATAAATGCATCCACGGATGGAGGTGAAGTTCATTAAACGCAACATCCTTGTCAGGTTAATTTGAAACTCTACGGCACGTCGTCACATATGTGATTGGCACTCCAGTCTCTGGACCACTCCAGTCTCGGATTCTGAACACAAATAGTTACATATGTGACCGGCACGCCCTCCCATTAAATAAAATACTATAGATAAAAAGACACCACGAGTAATTTTAAACATATATTTAAAATTTAAATATTCATATTATATTATTTGCTCAACCTCTTGCTGCAGAGGACAAGAAAAAATGAAGTTTTGAAATGTATCACGATATTGGTACAAAAGTAGCGAACGAAATGATACTATCAACCAGGTTTGGAGAGGGGGATTTCTGCATCCCATTCAAAGAGCAGCCCAACTAGGCCCAACAGGGCCCAATGAGGTCAAACTCACCCAAGTGACAGCCCACAAGGCCCACTTAGGGAAGAAAGCCCAATAAACAGCGCTCGAGGAAACAACCCTCCTAGGCGGCCTCAAGGCTCGGAGGGCCCGAGCATCGGTCAGGTCACGAGAAAGGCCCGCGCCCGAGCCATCTCTCCACCCGGGAGAAGGAGGCGTAGGCTAGCCTATCCGACCCATCTTTTACCGAGCTAAGCCTACCGCCCGGATAGAGATGGCCCCTCTGAGCTCGGAACGACCGACGAATGCTTATCTTTGCAGCCGTTAAGAGTCCGCAGCAGGCAGGAATTCAAGAAGGTAAGGGACTTCTTCTTCCCCACGATGATAACGCTCCCACGATAAGGCCATAAAAGCCCACGATGAGGACGCAACCCCCACCTGAAACTCCTCGGCTGACAGGACTCCAAGAGACGGCGTACTATTTAAACCAGGGATACCCTCCGGCTAAAGGTAAGCCAAAAAAGGCAATCATACGCCCAAAACTCCTGAGCAAGAACCGCTTCACCCTTCTGGTGGAGAGGGATATCGCGTACAAGCTCTCTCCTCCCTACTATTGCTCCCACCATAGCTCCACTGACTTAAGCATCGGAGGGTTTGCCCGAGAGATTTCCCCTGGGCCCCCTGATCCGTTTCCCTGTCTTGCAGTTCACGATCTGGTGATCCTCAGCCCGCTCAGGACCAACGCGAGATCACGCCTCTTCATCTGGCACCGTCTGTGGGAAACGCACGAAAAGCCAGTATGGTGCGAAGGAGCTCAGGGAGGAGGTCCGCCGGCGACAGGGGTAAGGCCGTGGTAGCGGCGGGGGATGGCCCTTCTAGGGCCTCACAGAACCCTCCCTCCAACGCCAGCGTCCCCGCCGACGGACTGCCACCCCCTCCTGCGGCGGTAGGGCTACCCCCCAACAGTGGCGCCGAAGCCTTCCAAGCCCTCAACGCGAAACTGGATATCCTTGTGGAACTCATGAAGAACCAGGCGGCTAGGGATGGAAGGTCCTGCGCTCCGTCAGGGAGCCCTCCCCGCAAAAATACGTCCTAGCACACCGCCGGAGGTCGCTTCACTCTCCGCGGCCAGCAGCTCATCCGCAACAGGATTGGAGGACCCTCGCAAGCTCCGCCTCTGGAGCAAGAGGCTTCCTCCACTCCAAGAAGGGGAAAACTAGGGGCGCGGCGTCCAAACCCGGAAGCTGACGTTTCCGGAGATCGCCAAGACGCTCCCCCCAGCCCCACGGCACGATAGCAACCGGAACTATCCCTCCGGCTGTGAGATTTCGAGAGACGCTTCGCAGAACAGGAGCGCGCCCTCCGCGCCCTACAGAAGACCTCTTTCCCGGAGGATGAGGAGAAATCCCCGTTCTCCGAGTACATCTTGAAGGTAGAGGTATCTCTCAGAACCTCCATTCCGACCTTCAAGCTCTACAACGACCAGGGCGACCCGGCCGATCATTACGGTAGCTTCGACGCTCTGATGACCCTACACGGAGTGTCCGACGCCATCAAGTGCCGAGCCTTCGTGACCACCCTGGTCCAAGGCGCTCAAGCATGGTTCCGGGCCCTCTCCCCCGGGTCCATCCGAGACTTCAAGCAATTTGGGCGATCTTCAAAGAGAGTTTCGCCGGAAGTGCCCCCCCAAGGTCGGTAGTGGGGCTCTTGGCCCTCAAATAGGCGCAAGGGGAAAGACTCCGGGCTTATATTCACCGATTCAAATTGGAAGCCCTGAGAATCCCCCGCCTGGATGTGGCCTCAGCCACAACCGCACTGACTGGGGGCACCTGGGACGAGAATCTCCGCCGCGAACTTGTCCTCCACCCTCCCTCGACCCTTGCCGAGCTAGTGACTCTGGCACTGCGCCACGCCGAGTGCGAAGAAGTGCTCAGCACTTTCCGAGACGCAATCGGCTCGGGTCGGGAGGGGGACAAGAAGCGGGCTTCCGAGCCAAATTCAAGCTCGGGAAAGAAGCGAGACCGTGATGGGGAGCGCAAGCGGAAGTACGAGCGTTACACCCCACTAGCTACCCCGGTCTATGAGATTTATGAAGACATCAAAGACTCGGGACTCCTCCGCCAGCCCGAGCCGATGAGGTCGAAGAACCGCAATCGCGACAGGCATTGCTTGTTCCACAACGATCACGGGCACCACACCGGTGACTGCCGCTAGCTCCAGGACGAGATCAAGCGCCTCATCCGTCAGGGGCACCTGGATCGGTTCACAGCCGAGCGTAAAGAAGATCGAGGCGCCGCAGAGGAGATCGACAACGCCCCCCGAGGGGTCCACATCATCGTCATCTCCGGAGGGACAACATCAGGAGGCGATAGCAACCGAGGAAGGAAGCGTCATGCCGAGCGGGCGAGCCGAGCCATAGAGCCCCCCAAGGCCCCGCCGAGTGAGCCCCAGGTCATAGTCTTCTCCGACCGAGATTTGGAAGGGCTGAGCACCCCACATGACGACGCCCTCGTAATCTCGGCCACAATAAACCATTGTAACGTAGATAGGATTCTAGTTGACAATGGGAGTGCCCCTGATGTGTTGTCTTATGACTGTTTCCTTAAGATGGGGGAAGATCCATCCAAGCTCCGCCCGGTCCGAACCCCCCTCTGCGGGTTTAATGGCCTGGCCACTTACCCCGAGGGAGCCCTAATCCTACCGGTTACCCTCAGCACCCCACCCAGAACCGTTACGGTCATGGTGGACTTCATAGTGATTAAAGGTATGATAGCGTACAACGCCATCTTTGGCCGGGGAATCCTCAGCCGAATAAAGGCCGTACCGTCTACCTATCACCAAAAAATGAAGTTCCCCACCAAAAACGGGTTGGGGGAAGTCCGAGGTAACCAGGCCGCGGCCAGAAGGTGCTACAATATCTCGGTGGAAGCCACAAGGCCGGACGGGAAAGATAAGGGTCCCCGGGGAGTCGAGGATAAAACCGCAACCACCGAGCCTGGTGGCGAATTACTGACGGTTTTCCTAAACGATGACCCGACCCTAGGAGTAAGGATCGGAGCTGACCTACCGCCCAAGGTTCAGCATCAATATAAAGAATTCCTTTCTGAGTACATCCGAGTCTTTGCTTGGTCCGATGATCAACTGTCTGGAATACCAGAGGAGACCGTGATGCACAAGCTCAACCTCGACCCCGCCGTGAAGCCCGTACAGCAGCGCAGAAGGAAGCATGAACCAGAGAAACAGACGATCATCAAGGCGCAGGTCACCAAGGGACAAGAGACTGACCTTTTTAGACCAGTCCTGTACCCGAAGTGGCTAGCCAACGTCATCCTGGTACCTAAAGCTTCGAGCAAATGGCGGATGTGCGTGGACTTCACCGATCTGAATAAGGTCACTCCTAAGGACTGCTATCCGTTGCCGAGCATCGACCAATTGGTTGACTCAACCTCGGGCAACGAGATACTCAGCTTCCTAGACGCCTATTCAGGTTATCATCAGATCAGAATGGATCCAGAAGATATCGAGAAGACCGCCTTCATCACCGACTACGGCGTATACTACTACACCCGGATGCCTTTAGGGTTGAAGAACGCTGGAGCTACGTATCAAAGGCTGGTCAATCACATGTTCGAGGAGCAGTTAGGTCGGAACGTCAAGACTTAGATTGACGACATGCTCGTCAAGACCCCCAAGGCCCAAGATCACTTCACCGACCTCACCGAAACCTTCGGCACCCTCCTGAAGTACAACATGAAGCTCAATCCTGTCAAATGCGCCTTCGGAGTAAGATCTGGGAAGTTCCTGGGTTTCCTGGTCACTCAACGCGGGATCGAAGCCAACCCCGACAAGGTGCAGGCAATCCTGGACATGCGCCCGCCCACTTGCGTCAAGGACGTCCAGCGCCTAACTGGGCGTGTCGCCGCTCTCAGCCGCTTCCTGTCCCGTGCGGCCGAACGATGCTTGCCCTTCTTCAAACTTTTGAGGGGGCCCAAATTGGCATCTGCTACGTTCGCATGGGATGAGGAATGCCAGAAAGCGTTCTCCGAGCTCAAGGAGTTCCTGGCATCGCCCCCGGTGCTCTCCAAGCCCGTTCCGAGCGAAGTCTTGCTGCTCTATCTCTCGGCAACACCATCCACAGTCAGCTCGGTCTTGGTCAGAAATGACTCGGGAATCGAGAGGCCGGTCTACTACACCAGCAAGGTGCTCAACGAGGCTGAAAGGAGGTACCCCGCAACCGAGAAACTCGTGCTAGCGTTGGTTACCTCCGCCAAGCGTCTCCGACCCTATTTCCAAGGGCACCCTATCACCGTGCAAACCGAAGAACCATTGAAGAAGATTCTAGCCCACCCCGAAGCTTCAGGGCGACTCGCCAAATGGGAAATCATGCTTGGGGCCTACGATATCTCGTACCGCCCGCGCTCGGCTATGAAAGGCCAAGCGCTCGCCGACTTCATCGCAGAGAGCACCATCCCGACTGAAGAGAGATCTCCATCCGCGCCCGGGCCGACCTGGGAACTGTTCGTCGATGGATCTTCCAACTCGGTCGGTAGTGGTGCAGGGATCCTCCTGAGGTCTCCCGAAGGAGTAGAACTACAGTACGCCTTGAAATTCAACTTTCAGGCGTCCAACAACGCTTCCGAGTACGAGGCCCTTATCTCGGGAGCTCGCATGGCTCGATGGTTGGGGGCTGAGCGAGTCAAAATCCACACCGACTCCCAGCTGGTCGCTAGCCAAGTCAACGGCGAATAGGAAGCACGAGAGGCCCCAATGGTCAAATAGCTCCCGCTGGTCAGAGACCTGGCCCAACAGTTCGAGGGATTCGAGGTAGTCCAAATAGCTCGGGAGGAAAACTCCCGAGCGGACGCCCTCTCTCGATTAGCCTCCTCTCTTGACCCTGAAGGTACCCGATCAGTCCTCCTTGAAGAGCTAGAGCGCCCGAGCATTGACTCGGAGCTCCTGGCCGTTGACTCGGCCCTTCCAAGCGACTGGCGCTCCCCCTACCTGTCTTGGCTCCAGGACTCCCGAGAGCCCTCCGACCCTCGGGAGGCACGCCGAATGAAGTATCAAGCCCGGCTCTTCGTCATCCTCGACGACACTCTCTACCGGAGGTCCTTCTCTGGTCCCCTCCTGAAGTGTCTCGGCCCCGACGAGGCCAACCGAGCCATCCAAGAGACTCATGAAGGCCTGTGCAGAGCGCATTCAGGAGGAAGGTCTCTAACCAGGATCCTGCTACGGTAGGGGTACTGGTGGCCAACCTTGCAGCGCAACTGCACGGCTCACGTACAATAGTGCGACTGATGCCAGCGATTTGACCACTTGGTCCATCAGCCGGCTACGGAGCTCATCACCCTTACCGAGCCCTATCCCTTCGCTCGGTGGGGGATCAACATTCTCGGGCCGTTCCCTACGTCTCAGTCCCATAAGAAGTTCATCATCATCGCCATTGACTACTTCACCAATGGATCGAGGCCGAAGCCACGGCGAGGATCACCGAGACAGTCGTCTGGAGTTTCGTATGGAAGTCGATCATTTGTCGCTTCGGCATCCCCCAGGTGATAGTGAGCGACAATGGTCGGCAATTCGATTCTCATTATTTCCGAGACAGATGCGCCGACCTAAACATTCGCAACCACTTCACTTCGGTCGCCCACCCTCAGGCCAACGGGCTGGTCGAAAATGCCAATAAGACTATCTTAAAAGGCATAAAGACCAGACTCGGCAAGGCCAAGGGTAGCTGGCTCGAGGAACTGCCCAGCGTACTTTGGTCACACCGAACGACTCCCAGAATGACAACCGGTGAAAGTCCTTTCCAGCTGGTGTATGGCACTGAGGACGTCATTCCGTTAGAGGTTGCCAACCCGTCTCTCCGAGTCATCCGCTACTCGCCCGAGGCAAACGAGCAAAAATTACTCGAGAACCTCGACCTGGCTGATGAACTCCGAGAGATCACCAATATCCGAGCTACGGAGTACCAACGCCGCCTCACACGATACTACAACGCCAAAGTCTGAAACAGACACTTTCAACCGGGAGACTTCGTCCTCAGGAAAGCCGAAGCCTATCGACCACTAGAGGCGGCGGGCAAGCTATCCCCTAACTGGGAAGGCCCCTACCGAGTGGTCGAGATGCTCGGGAAAGGTGCGTACATGCTAGCTACAGCGGAGGGGGAACCCATCCCTCGGACGTGGAACGCAGCCGCACTACGCAAATTCTACTTTTAAAGTTATGCAAACAATTTGAGGGAAATAAAACTCTTTTCTTTTCATTCAATTGTTGGTACATTAGAAAGGCAAAAGCCAGTACATTGCATAGCAAAAAGTAAAAAAAATCCATCTAGCACCACTGCAAGAGGCCATCACTCGGCCGACTCGGTCTTGATCTCCTTGCGTCCAGCCACTAACTTTGCCTCGCGCAGAAACTGGCTCGGTCAAAGGGCGATCGACCTAGTTGGCTCGGGTGGCCCGTGACAAAGGTGACAGAGGGATTAAAAAGAAGGAAGGCTACCTTCCAAGTTGAACTTGGAAGGGGAAGAGGGAAGGAACGCCTATGAAGGCCTCCTCCTTTCCAACCTGCCAACTCTTTGGAGCGCACGGAGAGTGCAGGCACCCTCCGAAGAATGAAAGAAAGGAAGAGCAGAAGAGGGAAAAAGACGCTGCTAGAAAGAAAAAGAAACCAGCAGAGCTGGATGAGGAAGCAGGGGAAGGCCCGGAGGGGATGGGCATCACGGATGCCCCCATCCGTCCTCCATCTCGCCCCCTGGAAGCGTCGCCGCAACTGATAGAGGGTGAACAACGTGCCTCCGCACGTCGAACTCTCTCCAGATCCGCGCGACGACCATCGGACCCATTTCAACCCCGCGCGACGACCATCGGACCTGCTCAACAGCCCAAGGCAGCAAGAACTCTCTGCTCCTCCATCACCAGCAACGTCGTCTTCCGAAGGATCCTCCATGCTCTGAATGCAACGGCACAGCACAACGTGGAGTAGGGGCGAGGAAAGACTGTTAGTGAAAATCCTAAGCGGTGGAGAGGAAGGGACGCCCTTCGGTCTTTTTATAAGGCTAAGGGAGGCTACTTGCCTTAAATGACTCCCCCCTCGAAAACACGCCAAAGGATTTTTTCCCTCTGAACGGTCACCTCAAATCCCCTCATTTTCCGCCTCTGCGGGATACACGAAGCGGCCTGGCATTCAAAGCGTGAGAAAACGGAAGGACACCATGTCAGGAATCCACCCAACCAGCATGCGAAAATCACGCAGGACGTATCGGCACTTTCCAACTACTACCGATACGATAACCAAAATTACGGCAAGGAACGCAAGAAGCAAGTAAGTCATTTATTACCTCACAAAAAGAAAATCTTTCTTTTTTTCAGAAAAGGAAAAGAGACAAATGGAGAAAGAGGCAAAACAAGGCAAAATACATCAGGCCTCGGGCCCACTTTGAAGCTCGGGAACGGCAGGTGCGGGTATTTCGCCCCCGGCACCCTCGGTGACGACCGACCCAGGCACTGACCTCGCCTGTGCGAGAACTGCCTCGGTCGCGAGCCCTCCCAAGGCAGTCGGAGTTGGTGACCCTGTCGGAGGAGAGCCCTCTGGATCTTTCCCGCTCGACGCAGAAGAGCTAGAAGCCGACTCCTCCGAGTCATAGCACTGGCCCGGGGGGAAATCGATCCCAGAGTCTCGCTCGTCGGCGTAATCCACTGCCCGGTGATAACCCTGCTTGAACCCCTTGCGGGCGCCTCGGCGAAGCGCTATCTCGTAGTATGGAAGGGCAGCTTCCTAAAGGTCGGCTCGGTAGGCCTCTGAGCCCCTGTATAGCTCGATCGCCTCCGCCCCGACCTGCCCCATCCTTTCAGCAAGTTCGGCCGACTTCCGCTCCGCCTCGGACGCTCGCTCCTCTGCCTCCGCCATCCGTCTCTATGCCTCGATCGACTTCCGCTCGGCCCCGGCCACCCGCTCCTCGAGCTCAATCGACTTCCGTTCGGCCTTGGCTGCCCGCTCCTCGATCTCGATCGACTTCTGTTTGGCCTCGACCGATCGTTTCTCCGCCTCAGCTCGGTCCGCCTCGGCCTCCGAACGACGGCGCTCCGCTGCCTCTGCTCGGTCCAGCAACTCAGCGCGCTCAGCCTCCCAATGGCCGTCTAGCTCGAGATGGTGAAGGCGCTCCTCCTCAAGGAGTTTGTTTTTCCTCTCGAGCGACTCCCGAGCCTTGGCCAGCTGCTCGGTCAACGCTCCGGCTTCCAGCCGGCTCGACCGCGCCAAATCCTTGATCGCGGAGAACTCCCGTTGAAGCCCCTCGTGCGCCTCATTGAGTCGGGCTAGCTTCCTCTCGCACCCTCCGAGAGTCCAGGCAAGATTCGACCGCTCTGACTCCGTCCGGGCGTAGGTCTCCGCCATGGTGGCCCCCATCTGGGCCATGATCAAACCGCCATCCATGATGACGTCAAGGACCCCGGAAGGAGAATGACGCCTATCTCCTCCTCTCATCCTCGCGGACACCTCGCGGCAGAGCTTGTACAGATTGCTCGAGATACCGAGTCTCTCCAAGGCCTCCGACATGGACACCCGATCCGCCCCTGGCCCCGCGCCGGAAGGCCGGGACCGAGCTGCTGAAACGGCCTCCCCGCGCACTACGGATGTTTGGGGTTGCGACGCCTCCGTAGGCGAACCCACAACCTCGACCGATGCAACAAGCCCGGTCCCCCCGGGCGCCATCGATGTTTGGGGTTGCGACGCCTCCGTAGGCGAACCCCCAACCTCGACCGACGCAGCAAGCCCGGTCGCCCCGGGCGCCACCGATGTTTGGGGTTGCGACGCCTCCGTAGGCGAACCCCCAACCTCGACCGACGTAGCAAGCCCAGTCGCTCCGGGTGCCACCGATGTTTGGGGTTGTGTGGAACGCACTAAAATTCGAGGTGTGAATATTGGGTGTTCTTTCATCGGTTTATCAGTTTATCGAATGCGAGGCCGTGCCAGTCACAAAGATGTGACAAAGTGTTCGGGCTTCAAGACTGGAGTGGTCCGAAGCACGGGGTGCGCTCCGTCTGACTAATCAGGCGATTATGGGTATCGGGTCGGGACTGGAGACGTGCCGTGCCATAAAGGTCACGGCGTTAATTACATCCCCTCGGAGAGGGGAAAACCTCTGATTAATCGCCAAGAAAAAGGGGCCTCATGGCCTAAATATCAGTTTCTATGAAAGAAGTAAATAGCATATTGCAAAGTATTGAAATTCCCCACACTGGGGTGTAGAAAGACATTTGGAGTCCTTTCGATCATGAATCGACCATTTAATGTTCGGAGGTATGTCCAATCTGAAAATATCATAGTCATCGCGGTAAAACCGGAGCATATATATGCTGGGGCATGACAAATTTGTTATTTGAAGAAACCGAAGACATTCGGTTAAATCCCGGTCAAAACGGTTCAAGATCAGCGGAATATCGGCCAGGATGTAAAGTGGGACTATGACATGAGCCTTCTTTTTCGAGAGGACATGACCATGGGCAGCAGGCCAGGCCAAGGGAGACCTCTGCAATTTTATCACTTGCTGCTCCCTATATAGTGTTTTCTCCTTCATAGCTGAAAATGCAACCTGCTGAAATACACCCTCATGATGAAGGATTTCATTCTTTAAATGCCAACTTGCATTTTTTTGATTTGTTACGTTCATGACTGAGATGTTTAGTTGGCTGTCATATGCTCTGGAGATCCTTGTCTCTTATTTGACTGTCCATGGCTACTAATAAAGCCAGAAGCCCGCTTCAATAAATTTGTATTCCAAGTATTAGAGTTTTCCTTTTTCCCTTCCTCCAGATGTCTCTCATCCATGGAGGCTGTTAATAATTCTTCATGCTCCTTCCCCCTTTTTTTTTATGGAAGCTCTGTTCGTTCTGGTTTCAGCAGGTTTCAGAAATTTGTGATTGACTGTTTATCCTATTTTTTTCTTTTGGAGTTCAGTATGCATCAGTTTAAATTGCTTGAATTTTTCTTTCTGATTTGAGGGATTGGGGCCCAATCCCTTGTTCCATTCATTTTTATGCCAGCCATCAAGGTTTCAACACTTTTCTGAGACTGGGTTAGTCATCGCTTTATGCTTGTTGTGCAGGACTTCAGTTTAACCGGGGAGATTAAATACCATGTTTAGAATTCAGTGCCTATCTTATCCATTTTGATATTCAGCAAGTTCAGGAATCAAGTTTGATCATCATCTTTTCTTTGTATGTATTAGTTCAAACTGGATTCCAATTCTTGAATCAGGAAGCTCCAATGTTCAGCATTCATTTTTTTTGTTTTGATTATTCTATCTTCAGCAGGTTCAGAATTATGTTTGGCCATTGCATTCTCCCTGAACACCAATTCACAGTGAGCTCTTTGATTCAGCCCATATACCCATTTATTTTTCTTCTCATTCAGACCATTGGTCATCTCCCTTTTGTTGAACATTAACCCTTTATATACTTTGAGCTTTGTATGTGAAACACGTATGTGAAAGTATGCACATGAATATGACTTTAAGAGCTTGTGCAGTCTTCACTAAAATACACGGGGTTTCATGCATACCAGATATAATGGGGTTTCCTTGGGAGTTCCTTTATGCAAAAATGCTAATGGGATTTCTGGAGATCACAATTTCTAAATCTGGAGGTTTTGAATTTCAGTTGGCAAGTCATTCCCCTTTTTTTTATCTACGCACATACACACATGCAAATATAATGCATGGACTCTGAATTAACCATGGATGCATATGTCATATGCAGTAAGGCAAAGCCTTCAGTTTTGAAATGCACTGGTTCAGTGGTTTGCACAGAGTCTGGCCAGCAGCCCTTTGGATTTGGGTTTGATGTGATCACTTTAGAGCATCAAATGCTCAAGGGACATGATGCAGTGCAGGGAGTCTACGAGGGTTTGTTCAAATTCATCTACCAATGCATTCACATGCACCAAACCTTGTGTAGGGCCGTGGCTGCCATATAGGAAGGATTTGCAGAGCAAAAAAAAAAGGGGGGGGCTCCCTGCTACAAGAGATGGGCCCGCCTGCGAGGAGTCGACTCCTGGAGTCAACACTTCCCAGGCAGCAGGCCAGATTCAACTTCCCTTTTTTTTAAAAAAAAAGGGGTGTCATTCTCTTGATTTCTATATGCAATGAGCCATCCTGAACTCATGCGTGCAAGAGTGTAATTCTGAATTTGAGTGTGTGACATGCAATTCTGATTATATGCAATTCACATATGGGTGAGGATGCTTTCTTTCTTTGATTTAAGTGTGCAATATGCAATGAACTTATATGCACAAGAATGCAATTATGCATTTGGGTACATGACATGCAAAGGGGTACTATGCGTTCAAGGGGGTTGAACATGTATGCCAGCTGCCAATGGAAAAGTGCAGTGATATGCTTTCTGAACTATGCAAATGTATAGGTGAGATTTTCCTTTGGTTCATGCATGCCAAATGTCATGAAGATATCTAGAGATCTGAGTTTCTGAACCTGGGGATTTGAATTTCAGTTGGCGGACCGTTTCTTTGCTCACTGTAATTTCGGAGTTACGGAAATTATATTTATTGTTATCTCCTTCTTTCTCAGAGCTCAGAACACGTGAACTCACCTCGCCTGAAATTTTTGTTCTGCTCTAAGGGATTGGGTCTAGAGTCCTTGTCCGCCAATGCTTCAGCACACTTATGAGATCATACTAATCATTGTTCATTCCGCTTCTCAGCTAGTTCGGAAATTGGTCATTACATTCTCCCTTCTCTTTCTCTTTTTCTTGGGTATGCTCTGCACTTAAGGGGCATTGGCTGCTCACGCATAGGGAGAAAGGGGCCAGCATGCAGTACCTTGTTTCTGAATTATGCAATCATGCCAATAGGATTCCTTTTGGGAACTCATGCATGCAGGACACAAGTCAGGAAATGCCAAAGTGCATTATTTCTGAGCTTCACAAATGCTAATGGAGTTCCTTTGGTTCATGTATACAAGAGGCCAGTATAACTTCTGCCATGAAGGAGGGACATCACACATGTGCAAGGATTTCAGTTCTTTAAATCAGCAGGTCTGAGTTTCAGACCTGCAATCCTTCTCTTGATTCACTTGGTTTCAGAAGTTTGGGCAATATGATTGTTACTTTCCTGACATTGTTTTCTTTATTGTATTGCTCTTCTTTTCTTTTTTCTATGAACCCACTGGCCTTCACGGAAAGAAGAGACAAGGGGGAGGAAGTAAAGGGTTCCATTATTCAAGATTTCACCCTTTTTTGTTGCTTGTATATATTTATGCAGGGAATTCTGGACCTGAGAGACTTAACTTCATTCATTTTATTATGTTCCTCAAGGTTTCAACACTTTTGAGATTGAGCTGATCATTTCCTTGTGCCTGCTGTTGCAGAGCTTTAGTCTCAACCTGAGAACTTAAACCCTATGTTCAAATCCTATTCTGTCCATTTGATTTTCAGCAAGCTCAAAGCTAAATTTGACCATTATCCCTTTTCTATGCATATATATCAGTCCAGACTGGATTCCTTGAATCAGGAAATTCCAAAATTCAACATTCATTTTTGTTTGGCATATCCAATTCTCAGCAACTTTCAGAGTTGGGACTGGCCGCAAAATTCTCCAATTCAGTCACTTGCCCATCTTCTTTGTTCAAATCAATGGGTTTTGTTTTTTAATTTGATTCGTTAGTTTTCAAATTTTCTGGCAGAATTTCGGCAGCATCTCCCCTAGACCCGGAGCGTAGGGGGTTTAAACGGGTGCGCGCCCACAAGGAGTGACGGCCCCAAAATAACAAGGTGGGCGCGTAAGCGACAACACCGGCGCGGATACCCCATTTGGGGCTGGAGGTCCCGAAGGCCTAGCCTGCGTGGGAGCCCAGCGACCCATGGGTTGCGATCATGTAGACTTCTCCCGTACGGGGCCGGGGATCCCGAAGGCTAACCTGTGTGGGATTCCGGTTACCCGAGAGTCGTCTCGATCGCGGCCGAACACTGCATGAGGGCCGAGGCCAACACGACAGCGCGGCTAAAGAAAAGGAATCGGAGGGACAAGAAGGGGTATTCTTCTTTATGGAGCTACGAGGGGACTGAGGGTGCAGAAGACAACACAAATCGGACAGGCTCTCCTTTTTACTCCGTTACACGATCAACTTCCACCACATCCGGATGAATGTGAGGATGGGGTTTACATACTGGGGAGCAAAGAAAAAAAAAATATTGCAAGGAATACATAGAGAGAGAGGGGCAGGAATGACTCTCCTCTTCCTCACCTTTTTCTCTCTTCTCTGAGCAAATATAGGAGACTAAAGAGGGTTCTCACTTACTGATCGACCCAACCGAAGAAGAGCTTTTTCACCCGGGGGATCCCTTTTATAGGGTTGGAGATCCATGTCCGAGGGACAACCTTCGGGGCTTTTTCTTCTCTTGTCCGTGGTCGGGTGTTGTTGCTCCTGGCGTTGTTGCCCCATACGGCTGCTGTCGGTGTCGAAGGTACCTTCATTGCTGACGTTGCCACTGCTGCTGCTACCCTTCTGCTGTCACGCTGTCAACCGCACCATGATGCCGTTGCTCTGCCGCTGCTGTCCTGTTGTTGGCTGCTGCAACTTCTCCTGGAGAGGGCGGCCATGGCGAACGGCGGAGCAGGGCGAGGAGGGCCGTGCGCGAGGAGGGCCGTGCCAACGGCGGAGCAGGGAGAGGGGGAGCCCGAGCTTTAGGGGTGAGCAGCGACTGGCGGAATGGGCAAACGGCGGGCATTGAATGCCCTTGCGGAGAAGCCACACCTGGAGGGGGATTGAGAGAGGACGGCGAGAGAGGGAGAGGGAGAGAGGGAAATCGCGAGCTGTGAGACAGACACAGCCGCGATTTTCCTTCTATTTCTGATTTTTTTTATCTCCTCCTTTTCCTCTTGGCCCCTCCTTTTTCTTCATTTGCGTGCATGCCCCCCATTCGGTTTTGGCTTTCCTTTATCCCATTTGTACTGGGCTTGGCCCATTTGTATTGGGTTTGACCCATCCCCCTTCATCTATTGAGTTCGAACCATCCATATTGGGCCCTTTCATCTATATATATATATATATTTAAGCATTGGGCTTGGCCCTTTTTATTCATCCTTCTCTTTCCTTTGTTTCATTCATCATCATCTCTTTTTCTATCCGCTCTTCTCTTCTTTTTTTTTTAGTGCCAACAAATGCCCCCCACTCGCAGGTGCTGCGAACGAGAGACGAGGGAGCGGGGCTTGCGAGTGCAGCTTCCTGCCCGACGAGAGACTTTGGCTTCGTGAGGGTGTCCTCGACAGCAAACCGTATCGAGTGGTCCTGACCGGGAGTCAAGCACCTATCAATATGATATTCGTCGACATTGGGTCTATACCGACGCAAGGATTTCAGGCTTCTCTAACTTAGACGAAAGGTCTAGGTCGGATTGCTCGGCTGAGACCCCGGAAAGGCCTTATGCACCGAGTTAGGTGGTTCATCAATGATGGGATTACACCGATGCAAAGATCTCGTGTTTATCTGGTCTTGGACGGAAGGTCTAAGCCATGGGATTGTATTGAACATTACGGTGGGACGGGTGGATCGGTTCTGACAGAGAGCCAGGCCCCGATCGAATTGGGCTCATGGTGACAGAAGAGATTTTGTTCATCTGGCTTAGACGGAAGGTCTAAGCCAGGCCCTCGGCTAAGACCTGGGAAGGCCATGGGCACCGAGTCGAGATTATCATCGGTGCGAGGATTGCACCGAGCAAGGGAAGTTCAGATTTCTTTGACCTAGACGGAAGGTCTGGGTCAAGCCATTCATTGGGGACCCCGGAGGGCCGTGGGTGACTGACTAAAATATCAAGATTTTTTTGTCTCTTTTTTTTGTCTTTCTTTTCTTTCTTTTCTTCTTTTTTCTTCTTTCTTTTTTTTTGAATATCATGATGGGGCCGAATTACGAAGGTATCGTAATATTGCCGGCATTGCGTCTATGTCGATGCTTTGAAGTTCGGGTCTTCTCTGACTCAAACAGAAGGTCCAAGTGGAGGCCTTCGATTAAGGTGCCATGCAAAATGTATTCGTCGATACTGGGACGGCATCAACGCAAGAGATTTGGTTTTCTCCTGACTCAGGCGGAAGGTCTGGGTCAAGGCCTTCAGCGAGAATGCCGCGTAAGTGGTTCGTTGGTGCTGGGGTTGCATCAACGCAAGGATTTCGATTTTCTTCCAACCCAGATGAAAGGTCTGAATCGGAGCATTTCGGCTGAGACCCAAAGGGTCATAAGCACCGAATTAGGTGAATTCGTTGATGCTGAGATTGCATCAACGCAAGGATTTTGGTTTTCTTCCAACCCAGACGAAAGATCTAAATCGGAGCTTTCGGCGAGGGTGCCGCATAAGGTGAATTCGTTGATGCTAGGATTGCATCAACGCAAGGATTTTGGTTCTCTTCCAACCCAGACGAAAGGTCTAAATCGGAGCTTTCGGCGAGGGTGCCGCATAAGGTGGATTCGTCAATGCTGGGGTTGCATTAACGCAAGGATTTCAGTTTTCTTCCGACCCAGACGAAAGGTCTAAATCGGAGCTTTCGGCAAAGGTGCCGCATAAGGTGAATTCGTCAATGCTGGAATTGCATTAACGCAAGGACTTCGGTTTTCTTCCAACCCAGACAAAAGGTCTAAATCAGAGTTTTCGACAAGGGTGCCGCATATAGTGAATTCGTCAATGCTGGGATTGCATCAACGCAAAGATTTCAGTTTTCTTCCGACCCAAACGAAAGGTCTGAATTGGAGCTTTCGGCGAGGGTGCCGCTTAAGGAACACTAAGGAACCGCTTCTTTTTTATTCTTTTTCTTCTCTTTTTTTTCTTCTCTTTTTTTTTCTTTTTTTTTTCTTTTTTTGATGATCACGGTGGGACTGGATCACAAAGGTATGATAGTATCGTCGACATTGGGTTTATGTCAACGCAATGGAATCGGGTTTAACCGGCTCAGACGGAAGGTCTAAGCCATGCTGCTCGGTTGAGGCCTCGAAGGGCCACGGGCGCCGAGTTGAGTTTTCAGGTGCTTTATGTAAAAAGCTCCATGACGGAATCCTCTTCATTGTGGGGTAATGGTTTCAATTGATCGCCGAGTTGGGGGAGCGGCGCATGGTATAGCTTTAGGTGTTTCCCATTGAGGGGTGAGAATTGAACTTCCCCCCGGTGGTTGACGACGACATAAGCACCGCCTTCATAGACTTTCTGGACCACATAAGGTCCTGTCCAGTTTTCATTCAATTTGCCTTTGGGGTTGGCCGCCATGACTTCTCTTCGCTTGACCATGACTAGGTCTCCCTTCTTGAATTCACGTTCTTTGACGAGTTTGTCAAAGGCGCGGGTCATGCGGGCCTGGTATACTTGTATGTTCTGCTGGGCTCTGAGCCGTCGTCCTTCCAGATCGAAGAGCTCCTCCAGTCTTCTTTCTATATTGGCTTGGCCATCTTTGACCAATTCGTGTTGGATAGCCACCCGTAGTGAGGGTATCTCCAACTCTATCGGGACGACCGCTTCTGAGCCGTACACCAAGGAGAATGGTGAGCAACCTGTCGGGGTCTTGTACACAGTGCGATACGCCCATAGTGCTTCATACATCCTGTCTTCCCAATCCTTCTTGCTAGAGCTGACCGTCTTGGCAAGAAGTGTGCATAGTGTCTTGTTGAAGGCTTCCGCTAACCCGTTTGCCTGCGGATTATACGGAGTGGACGTCCTCCAATCAATCTTGAATTTGTCGGCCAATCTGTAGACCTTTTGATTTCGGAAGTGGCTTCCGTTGTCAGAGACAATTCGATCGGGCACGCCGAATCGGAATATGATATTTCGACGGACGAATCTGGCTACAATTTCTCCCGTCACTTCTCTTAGAGCCACAGCTTCCGCCCAGCGAGAGAAGTAATCTGTTGCTGCTAGAATGTATTTGCATCCCGATGAAGACGCGGGGAGCGGGCCCACAACATCAGTGCCCCATTGAGCAAAAGGCCAACTGGGAGTCGTTGGATGCAAATGAGCTGGAGGTCTTCTTGGTATTGCAGCATGTTGCTGGCATTTATGACATGACTTAGCATAGCTGCAACAGTCATCGAACATAGTTGGCCAGTAATATCCCAACTTCTTGACTTCAATTTTCATCTTTGGCCCAGCCTGGTGGGCACCGGCTGATCCGGCATGCACTTCCTTCATGACCGTCCAAGCCTCCTCCATGGATATACATCGGAGGAGCACCTTTCTTCCGGCATCAGCCACGGTTCGGAACAGAGTTCCGTTTCTGACTTCATAAGATTCTTTTGTTCTGATCAATTTGATCCTTTCTTCCCTCTGCTTGGGCAGTTCTTGGTGTTCAAACCATTTCATCAGGGGTTCCCTCCAATCAGGAGAGTTAGTTGTTTCTGCTGTCACAGCTTCATATTCTTCTTCGTCACCTGGCTCCTCTATCATGCTGGGGACCTGGCGCCTGTTTATGACTGTTATGTTGAGGGATTCGCCCGGCAGAGCCGCCAGTGAGCTTGCTAATTTTGCCAGTGCATCAGCCTGGGCATTCTGGCTTCGGACGACATGGCCTACTTCAATGAAGTAGAACCGCCCCATGAGCTTCTTCGCCTTGGCGCAATACGGAAGTAACCCGGGCTTCCGCACGTCGAACTCTCCTTGTATCTGCTTGACAATCAGCATAGAATCACCAAACACCTGTAGCATTCGGATCTCCATGTGGAGGGCTATCTGAAGACCGATAATCAAGGCCTCATATTCTGCTTCATTGTTCGTGCACGGTTTGTTGATCGAACACGATGTATGCAACACTTCTCCTTCTGGGGATTTGAGGACGATGCCTGCTCCAGCCCTTATCCTCGCATGCCCTGATTGAGATGTTTCAGTTCTGGATGCTCCGTCGAAGTATAACTGCCATATGGCTTGACGGACTTGGTCCACTTCCAGTGTTTCGTCTTCCGGAAGCTCCGTGACAAGCGGGGAATTCTCAGGCACAGGGTGTGCCGCAAAGAAATCTGCTATCGCCTGGCCTTTAATAGCCTTTTGCGGCACATATGTAATATCAAATTCCATCAAAATGACGGCCCACTTCCCCAGTCGCCCTTTCAGCGCCGGCTGGGACAAGAGATGTTTGACTGGATCGGCCCTTGATATCAGCTGTATTTCATGCGAGAGCATGTAATGCCTCATTTTCTTGGCCGCAAAGACCAAGGCAAGACAAACTTTCTCGATCGGGGTATACTTTGCTTCTGCCCCGACCAGTCTTCGACTGAGGTAATAAAGCGCCTGCTCCTTTCCCTCGTCGTTGTTTTGAGCCAGCATTGCCCCGAGTGAACATTCGGTGGCGGCTATGTAGAGAATCAGCGGCCGCCCCTTGACAGGTGCCCCCAGCACTGGTGGGGTCTTCAAGTATTCCTTCAGCTTATCAAAAGCCTTCTGGCATTCTTGATTCCAGTCGAACGGCGCATCTTTCATCATCAACTTATGAAATGGTTGACATCGCCCGGACAGGTTGGAGATGAACCTGCGGATATAGGCCAATCGGCCCTGCAATGATCGCAGTTCCGTCAGGTTCTTCGGAGGCGGCAGCTCCTGAATGGCCTTTATCTTGGAGGGGTCTATTTCAATCCCCCTATATCGGACAATGAAGCCCAGAAACTTCCCACTGGAAACGCCGAAGGCGCACTTCAACGGGTTCATCTTCAGCTCGTATTGTCGGAGCCTTTGAAATATAACCCTGAGGTCACTCAGGTGATCTTCTTTCTTTTTGGTCTTGACAACCAAGTCGTCGATGTAGCATTCGACCTTGTCATAGAGCAATTCATCAAATATCTTGGTCATCGCCCTTTGATAAGTGGCGCCGGCATTCTTGAGGCCAAAAGGCATCCTTTTATAGTGAATATCCCCTTGGGTGACCGGAAAGCCGTATGAATTCTATCATGTTCGGCTATCCATATCTGGTTGTATCCGGACGACCCGTCCATGAAAGATAAGGCTTCATGGCCAGTGGTGGCATCGATCATGACTTCAGTGATAGGCACCGGGAAATCATCTTTCGGACAAGCCTTGTTCAGGTCTCGGAAGTCCACACATATCCGGATCTGGCCGTTCTTCTTCTTGACGGGCACAATATTGGCCAGCCAGGTGGTATACTGGTTTTCTGCCACGAAGTCAACGTCTATGAGCTTGTCGACTTCCTTGCAAACTTGGCTTATCAGTTCCGGCCTCATTCGCCGGGTGACTGCTTCACTGGTTCGGCCTTGGGGTCAATGGCCAACACATGCTGAGTAATCGTCGGGTTAAGGCCCGGCATTTCTTTGTAGTTCCAAGCAAAACAGTCTCGGAACTCTTGTAGGAGCTTGGTGTATCGCTCTCTCTCTTCTGGGAGAAGGAGGGCGCTGAGGAATGTTGGTCTGGGGTCATCTTTTGTACCAAGCTCCACTTCGATCAGCTCATCAACAGTGGCTTGGCCACCATCTTCTATCTCCGGGGGAGCCGGTTGCAAGTCGATGAAGCCTTCATCGTCTTCTTCAGCCTCGAGGGCATCATAGATGTCTTCTTGTACCACCCCGCTCAGTGGCAGGGCTTCGTCATCTTCTTTCCCTGGTTCGGGAACTGGTGCCGCTGTCGGCGTTATGGCTTCTGGGCAACTTAAAGATTGGTCCGTGGGCGAACACCCTCAGGAGTAGTAGGGGGCTTTTCAGCTTTCTGCTCCCGTGGACTATCATTGGAGGTCGTGGCAACCTCGTTGGTGATGGACTCCCAACATCTGCAGGGGGCATCGGCTTTCGGCTCTTCCTGCATCATTGTATAGGGCTTCGAGGTGCCTCCTGGCACAAAGGGGCGCATGCTCTCTTCATGGTCGTCTTGATAATTATCATAGACCGGCTTCGTGGGGCCTTCATCCGGAGGGGTGGAAAGGGGTGCTTAACTGGCTTCCGGACATCTTCCATCGGCGGGGCTTGCGACCTCCGTGAGCAAAGAGATCATGTGGACCCCGCTTCTATAAGTGACCACGTCATGCGGACGCGGTGGGTACACTTCACATTTTCCCAGCCTTAGTTCGCCCCTCCTGATTAGGCCTTGAGCAATATTTTTGAACACATAACAATTTTCGATAGGATGCCCCAGCACCCGATGATAAGGACAGAACTCGGGGTCGTCGCTTCGTTCGACATCCTCTGGCCTTTTGGATTCTGGCAAGGTAATCTTGCCGTAACGACAAGCCCATTCAAAAATCCTCCGAGTTTTGTGTCTCGGGAAGGAATAAGGCCTCCTCATTTTCTCTCGCAATGAGGCCGGCTGATTGGTTGAAGGATTGGCTACCTCCTTTGTCTTCTCCTTCGAATGCCCAGAAGTGCTGAAGTTGACACCTCCGGGTTTGTTTTCTTGTCTTGCCAGGGTGATGGCGGAATGGTATTTTGCCAGGAAGGCTTCAATATCAGCCGCTATCATGGCCAACTGATCAAGGGATTGGACGTTGAGGCCGACCATCCGCTGCTGAATCTCCTTCTTTAGACTTTGCCCGCAAGCCCAAGTGGCAACCTCGTGGCTTAACGGGGACATGCATTTCGCATAGAGGCTTCTCCACTTTCTGATGTAGTCCAGGACGGGCTCATCATCTTCTTGCCTGTGGCTGTAGAGTTCTGCCCTGGTCACGAGGAAGTGCTCCGGGCTTGAGTGACTGCATTGCTGAGGGAGGATGTCCCCTGCTGGGTCAAACCAGCGCATACTCATTTCGGCTAGGTGCTCCTCCAGCCTTTCAATTTCCTGCTGTAACCCGCCGAGCAATGAGGACGAGGTGGAGTCAGGCTGAGGGAAATCTGCTTCAGGACATCTTTCACCGGCTGGGCTTGTGACCTCTGCGAGGAGGGAAACCACATGGACTCCCTTTTCACAGACATCTGCTTCATGGGGTTGTGGTGGGTTCACTTCATAGTCCCCCATCTTCAATTCTCCTCTCTTGATCAGGTCCTGGGCGATATCCTTGAAGACATAGCAATCTTCTATAGGGTGGCCAAGGATTCGATGGTAGAGGCAGAATTTAGGGTCATCACTCCTTGTAGCATCCTCTGGCCTTTTGGGCTTTGGCAAGGTAACCCTGCTATAGTGGCAAGCCCATTTAAAGATCTCCCGAGTTTTATCCCTCGGGAAGGAATAAGGCTTCTTCATCTTCTCCTGCAACGTGAGGACTCGTTCCGCCGGCCGGCTAGTTGAAGGACCGGCTATTTCTTTCGCCTTCCTCCTTGAGTGCATAAAAGCACTAAAGTTGGTGGTCGGGGACTGATTCTCCCATCTTGCCGTGGTGGCATAGGAGCGCCCCGGGTTCATGGATCTGCCCTCCCGGAGGTGGATACCCTCGGTAAGACCGGACAGTAGTTCGATCATCTTGGCCAACTGCGCCTTCAACATCTCGATCTCCTGCTGCTGCTCACAACATATTGCGAGCATAACAGGGTCACAAAGGGAGAAATCTGGAGTGTAGCTTGGACTGCTATCTTCCGTTCCGACATCGAGTGGAGGTGGCAGCACCCCGCCACCGTGACTATCCGGGAGTGGTCCCTCAAAAGTGGATGGTGCCCCCCCTATATCCCTGCTTGGAGGTGGGTTCTGGAGGAACGCTTCTTCATCTTGGGCTTTGTCGGCTGAAGACATATGCTGCTCTTTGTTCTTGGTTTCTTGTGCATCTGTGTCTTCTGGGGGACCGTCGCCAACTAGAGCTGAGACAGCTATCATGTTTGCTTCATAGAATTCTTCAGCTGAGAAACCCAAACCAGGGTGCTGGGTAATCTTCAGGAGTTCCCTATCCAGGTTCGGTGGATACCACAGCTTCTTGAACATCTGATTCCGACTTTCGGTCTGAAAGAAGGGCAGCTGTTGCCCTCTGGCCATTTTCACCACTCTGCTGGATATATCCGGAAGTCCCATGATTGGGCCAACCGGGTCACGGATTTCTTCGGGGAATTTACAATCATCATCCCCTTTCACTGGATGTTCATCAGCCACATAGAACATCGTAGGTGGGCCCTCTGGGTTGGGCACCTCCCAGATCTTCAAGAATTCGACTATTTGACAGTCTAAGTCTGTGGGGGGCTTCGTGATCCCTGGAGGGACCTTCACATACCCGGGCAAATCTTCGAGCTTCGGAACTCCTGTCTCGAGGTAAATATTGAAGGGGATGGCTCGAACCACGCCTTCAACTTTAGAAATGTGTGACACTTCCTGCGGTGCCACATAGTCGGGCGGTGGTGGAGGGAACCAGTCGTCGTCCTCTGCTATCTCCTTCCCTTTGCTTTGAGTCGGCTGGGGATTCTGCTTCGGCTCCTCCATGTAAAGTGCAGCATCGAGCAGGTGGCATTCAAACACCTCAAAGGGGTGTAAGTCTGCGAATATTCTTTCTTCTTTTCCATTCCGGGAGTACTTAATGCACTGGTGCAGGGTTGAAGACACTATCCGATTCTGATGCAGCCACGGTCGGCCGAGCAATGCTTTATATGTGGTATCGGAGTTGATGATGTGGAACTGCTCTTTGGTGGTGAAGTCTCCTAGTGACAGCTCGAACTCTGCTACACCCATGGGAACTTCAGACTTCTGGTTGAACCCAGTTATCTTCATATCCCTGACCTTGATCAGATGCACATCGAAGTAATGCTTCTGGTAAACCCGATAGGAGAGTATGTTTACTGCTGCCCCTGTGTCGACCAAGATCCTGTTTATAGGCTGGCCGTTCAACTGCCCCCTCATGTACAAAGGCCTGTTGTGATTAACCGAAGGCAAGAGCATGTCTTCTTCGGTGAAGGTGATGGTTGCTCCCAACTGCATCTCAGCAAAGCAGCTTTCATAATGCTCCGGGGTTTGCAGAGCCGCAATGATAGCCCGCCTGGTTTCCTCATCCAGGGAGAGTATCTCCCAGACACTGAATCTTGCTGGGATTCTTTTCAATTGTTTCAATATCCGGGTGCCGGCTCGGACGTTAGCTAACTTTGCTTCTTCGGCTTTGCTATGCTTGCCATGTTCTGGTGCCGGAGGAGTCGGCGGGGAAGATGGTCTATCTTCTTCGGAGGCCGCCCGGCTCCGGCTTGCTTGGTCAGCTGGTTCTTTCATTTGCACGGGCTGAGCCACAGGGGTGGCGCCCTCATCATCTTTATTCGCCGGAGGGGGCGTTCCCAAGGTGGAGGCAAGAGTGCTCTTGGCCTTGGACCCGGGCTGTTGGTATGGTTGTTTGCTCTTCTTTGCGAGCAAAAATTCGGCGAACGAGGGTACCACTTCGCCTGCTGCATCTTCAGGGTAGAGGCCCGATGGAGGCGGGATTGCTGCGCCCTTCACTTCAGGTTCGGGGATTTGGTATGGCCGCTCGCCCCTGAATATAATATTATGATTGGCCGGGGGCAGACGTCCCCACCTTCTCCCAGACCTGGTGACATATTGGGAAGTAGAGGCCTCGGCTTGGTTTGTCTCGGCGGGCGTGAAGCATATTTCTTCTTCTCCCTCCTCTTCATAATTTTGGGCCATGTTGAACAAGGCCGACAAGGTATTACAGGATAAAAAGCTATATTTTCTTTTATTCTTTGGCTTCTTCTTCCTTTTCTTCTTCTCTTCTTTTACAGCAGGTGGTTGTTCCTGGGGAAGTTCATCCCATATGCCGGGTTCTTGTGTTTCAGCTTCAGCTTCTTCAGCCAATTTTAGGGATTCAAAATGTTCCCAAGGGACATATTCCTTCAGCTGCACTGGCTGGATCTTGGGTTGTTCATATTCTTCTAACCCGTCAATGACCGCCTGCAGCCGTTTAACTGCCGGGCTGACTTGCGTGTACATCCGCAATAGGAGTGGCTTCTTCCTGTTGTCAGTCATTCTTCGGAGGACCAACTGAGGAGTAGTTTCATACCAAACCGGGGTTACAGCTGGTAGTGGTGGCTGAGGCGTGACGCCATGAATTCGGACTCCCGGGGTAGGGCGGGATGTCGACTTTTTCTTGTCTTCTTTGGCACCATCTGCCAATCTCCCTGGTTCTCTGCAGGAGTGAGAACAAATGCCTCATAGGTGTGCTTTGTACAAGTATCTGACACTTCTTCGGGCAGTTGTTGGTATAAGGATATCATATTTACGGTTGCCCCCATTACCGGCATCTCATGCGGGCGGGGCGGGTCCACCTTGTGTTCGCCCATCTGGAGCTCTCCCTTCTTGATCATGCCTTCAATGATGTCTTTGAAGACGTAACAATCTTCGAGGGTGTGCCCGAGCATCTGATGGTAAGGGCAAAATCGAGGATCATCTTTCCTCTTGATGTCACCGGGTCTCTTCGGCTCCGGGAGAGTAATTTTGTTATATTTGGTGGCCCACTCGAAGGTGACCCGGGTTTTCTCCTTCGGGAAGGAGTAAAGTTTCTTCATTCTTGACCGCAAGGAGGAGGCCTCTTGCTGTTCAGCCTGCTTGGACTGAGGAGCGCTAGTGACTCCTTTATCATTGTCCTTCTGCTTCTCGAAATCCTTGAAGTCGACAGTGTTGACTTCTTTGGGCACGGACCGCTTCTCAATTGATTTTCCTTTTTGGGCTGAGGTGGCCGGTGCGGAAGAGTATTTGGAGAGGTAGGACTCAATTTCCACCACCACATTATTTAATCGATCAAATGACTTGATCTCCATCCCGATCATTTTCTTGAAAACTTCACGCTTCAAATTCTGCTTGCAGATTTGAACCGCATCTTCTTGGTGTGGCGGGCGTCTACACCTCATGCTGAGGTTCCGCCATCTCTTGATGAATTCTAGGGCAGTTTCATCATTCTTCTGCCTGGTTGCATAGAGCTCGGCCACTGTGACCTCTCTTTCGGTGACGTGGAACCGCTCCCGAAATTTTCTTTGCAAATCTGGCCAGTCGTTAACAGACCCCGCCGGCAAGTTTGAGTACCATTCGAAGGTGAGCCCTGTGAGCGAGGACCCGAAGAACTTCAGTAGGTACGATTCATCAGTCGCCAGATCGCCCATCACATTGACGTAATAGGCTATGTGTTCCTTCGGTGACCCCTGGCCATTAAATTTGTCAAACTTTGGCGGCTTGCTGACGCCAGGAGGCAATCTCTTCCCCGCATGATGGGCAGGGTAGGGTACCTTGTACACATCATATGAGGCATATTCTTCACTTCCCCGATCGGCCAGCTTCATCTCGACTATCTGCTCGATCATGAGCTTGTTAGCCATTGCCGGATCCACTACTTCTGGGTAGAAATGAGCCGACTGTATCTGTGGCGTCGTCAACACCGTCGCCTGGGGTATAGTGGCGGTGCCTTGGTGTTGAGGAGCCGAAGGGGTCATTGGGGCCGTGCCCCCAGCATAGTTGGGGATTGGCTGAGAGGCCGTCACCTGGGGTGAACCCTCAAATTCTCCAACGCCTTGCCTGGATGTTTCTAGAGGCGGTTCGACCTGCTTCGATGTGGAAGCATGCATGGTCAGTTCGCCCACCTGTCGCTTCAGAGCTTCGATCTCCTGTCGATAGGCTTGAAGCAGCATCAGCATCGCTGGGTCAGGGGTGGATGGGCTAGGAGCTTGGCCTCCCCCTTCTGTCAGAGTATCTAGAGAAGGTGCTACCCTTTCTCCTTCATCCCCAGCGGTAATCACGTTCGCCGCCATGGCGACCGCGTCTGAACTTGTTTCGCCAGCGAGGGCTTGTATTATCTCAGTTGCGGCTGCTCCTCTTCTGGTGAGGGGACCCGGCCTATCAGCCAGCCTGGCCATCTCTTCTTGGTCTTCAGGGAGTGCTCCATATTGGCTGGCCACTCCGGCCATATTGCAGGTATAAACCCGCATCTTTTTGTTTCTTCGGGCCACCTCCCTGGTTGACTGTCTAGGAAAAGTTAGCCTATCAAACACCGAGACTCTTGGTGGAGCTTCTTTACAGAGGGGCAGCCCATAGCACCCCGACTCCGCATCTTCGATGTCTTCCGAGTTAACTTGTTGCTCCCGGTTTCTTTCAGCATCATTCACGGCTTCTAGGAGCCGCTGAGTTCCCAGGAGGGTGTTCCCAAGGCCGCGGAGATATCCCCTCGCGGCTTGAGTGATGTCGTCTTCTCCCTGGGTGGGGCAGACAGTTAGTGGTGATGCTTGCACTGGCGGTCTATAGGCGAGATGCCTCCGCTCGTGCATCCTGCTGTATCTTCCTTCCTTCAAATAGATGTTCGCCTGCCGACCGTGAGCACGGAAGGCAGGTCTTTGAGATGCTTGAGCTGACACCTCAATCTTCTCTTCTTCATCTTCCTTCATCTTTTTCCTGAGCCGGTCAGTCCTGACGGGCTCCAGTTGGGTTGAGGTTGGGGCCCGCCTGATGGGGACCCATGCTTGCTTGAATTTAGTCGGCTTCTGGGCCGACTCTTGCTTTGGCATGGACCTGATGCGGTCCTCTCGCTCTCGGGCCAGTGCTTGGAATTGGTTGTGCACCGACACCATCGGGATTACCCTATCTGGCGAGATCGTGGCCGGACGGCCATTCAGGTACACTCGACTCCTCCGATCATTACAGATTTGCCCGAGAGGGAAAGCCGGCCTTGCGGCGTGCTAGTGGTCCTCCTTGCCGCCCTCCTGGCAGCCGAGGTGCGTTTCTTCTTTGCTTCAATGTGGTGGACATAGTAGCCCATCATCTTCATAGTTTCGGGTGTCACCTCCACGGGGGCGACGGGCTCGACCTCCTTGACGTCCAGGAGGTCCACGAACATAACCCCGAGGAAGTTGGGGAAGCCAACGACCGGGGGAAAGTTGCCGAACTGGATCAGCACTGCCAAGTAGCCATGTTCCGCATGGCTCACCACAACCAACGGACCGAAAGTGACAGCCATTGGTTCTTCAGAAACGAATCCCTCCTGCAATTTCAAAAATGCGGAAGTTAAGACTTCAGAAAAAGGCCATTGGGCCCCTAATCTCGGCGAAAAGATGAGAGGTAGTCCAGTCCCACCGGGCGTGCCAACTTGTGGAACGCACTAAAATTTGAGGTGTGAATATTGGGTGTTCTTTCATCGGTTTATCAGTTTATCGAATGCGAGGCGTGCCAGTCACCTAGGTGACAATGTGTTCGGGCTTCGAGACTGGAGTGGTCCGAAGCCTAGGGTGCGCTCCGTCTGACTAATCAGGCGATTATGGGTATCGGGTCAGGACTGGAGACGTGCCGTGCCATAAAGGTCACGACGTTAATTACATCCCCTCGGAGAGGGGAAAACCTCTGATTAATCGCCAAGAAAAAGGGGCCTCATGGCCTAAATATCAGTTTCTATGAAAGAAGTAAATAGCATATTGCAAAGTATTGAAATTCCCCACACTGGGGTGCAGAAAGACATTTGGAGTCCTTTCGATCATGAATTGACCATTTAATGTTCGGACGTATGTCCAATCTGAAAATATCATAGTCATCGCGGTAAAACCGGAGCATATATATGCCGGGGCACGACAAATTTATTATTTGAAGAAACCGAAGACATTCGGTTAAATCCCGGTCAAAACGGTTCAAGATCAGTGGAATATCGGCCAGGATGTAAAGTGGGACTATGACATGAGCCTTCTTTTTCAAGAGGACATGACCATGGGCAGCAGGCCAGGCCAAGGGAGACCTCTGCAATTTTATCACTTGCTGCTCCCTATATAGTGTTTTCTCCTTCATAGCTAAAATGCAACCTGCTGAAATACACCCTCATGATGAAGGATTTCATTCTTTAAATGCCGACTTGCATTTTTTGATTTGTTACGTTCATGACTGAGATGTTTAGTTGGCTGTCATATGCTCTGGAGATCCTTGTCTCTTATTTGACTGTCCATGGCTACTAATAAAGCCAGAAGCCCGCTTCAATAAATTTGTGTTCCAAGTATTAGAGTTTTCCTTTTTCCCTTCCTCCAGATGTCTCTCATCCATGGAGGCTGTTAATAATTCCTCATGCTCCTTCCCCCTTTTTTTATGGAAGCTCTGTTCGTTCTGGTTTCAGCAGGTTTCAGAAATTTGTGATTGACTGTTTATCCTATTTTTTTTCTTTTGGAGTTCAGTATGCATCAGTTTAAATTGCTTGAATTTTTCTTTCTGATTTGAGGGATTGGGGCCCAATCCCTTGTTCCATTCATTTTTATGTCAGCCATCAAGGTTTCAGCACTTTTCTGAGACTGTGTTAGTCATCGCTTTATGCTTGTTGTGCAGGACTTCAGTTTAACCGGGGAGATTAAATACCATGTTTAGAATTCAGTGCCTATCTTATCCATTTTGATATTCAGCAAGTTCAGGAATCAAGTTTGATCATCATCTTTTCTTTGTATGTATTAGTTCAAACTGGATTCCAATTCTTGAATCAGGAAGCTCCAATGTTCAGCATTCATTTTTTTTTTATTATTCTATCTTCAGCAGGTTCAGAATTATGTTTGGCCATTGCATTCTCCCTGAACACCAATTCACAGTGAGCTCTTTGATTTAGCCCATATGCCCATTTATTTTTCTTCTCATTCAGACCATTGGTCATCTCCCTTTTGTTGAACATTAACCCTTTATATACTTTGAGCTTTGTATGTGAAACACGTATGTGAAAGTATGCACATGAATATGACTTTAAGAGCTTGTGCAGTCTTCACTAAAATACACGGGGTTTCATGCATACCAGATATAATGGGGTTTCCTTGGGAGTTCCTTTATGCAAAAATGCTAATGGGATTTCTGGAGATCACAATTTCTAAATCTGGAGGTTTTGAATTTCAGTTGGCAAGTCATTCCCCTTTTTTTTATCTACGCACATACAAACATGCAAATGTAATGCATGGACTCTGAATTAACCATGGATGCATATGTCATATGCAGTAAGGCAAAGACTTCAGTTTTGAAATGCACTGGTTCAGTGGTTTGCACAGAGTCTGGCCAGCAGCCCTTTGGATTTGGGTTTGATGTGATCACTTTAGAGCATCAAATGCTCAAGGGACATGATGCAGTGCAGGGAGTCTACGAGGGTTTGTTCAAATTCATCTACCAATGCATTCACATGCACCAAACCTTGTGTAGGGCCGTGGCTGCCATATAGGAAGGATTGGCAGAGCAAAAACTGCTACAAGAGATGGGCCCGCCTGCGAGGAGTCGACTCCTGGAGTCAACACTTCCCAGGCAGCAGGCCAGATTCAACTTCCCTTTTTTTTTAAAAAAAAGGGTGTCATTCTCTTGATTTCTATATGCAATGAGCCATCCTGAACTCATGTGTGCAAGAGTGTAATTCTGAATTTGAGTGTGTGACATGCAATTCTGATTATATGCAATTCACATATGGGTGAGGATGCTTTCTTTCTTTGATTTAAGTGTGCAATATGCAATGAACTTATATGCACAAGAATGCAATTCTGCATTTGGGTACATGACATGCAAAGGGGTACTATGCGTTCAAGGGGGTTGAACATGTATGCCAGCTGCCAATGGAAAAGTGCAGTGATATGCTTTCTGAACTATGCAAATGTATAGGTGAGTTTTTCCTTTGGTTCATGCATGCCAAATGTCATGAAGATATCTAGAGATCTGAGTTTCTGAACCTGGGGATTTGAATTTCAGTTGGCAGACCGTTTCTTTGCTCACTGTAATTTCGGAGTTACGAAATTATATTTATTGTTATCTCCTTCTTTCTCAGAGCTCAGAACACGTGAACTCACCTCGCCTGAAATTTTTGTTATGCTCTAAGGGATTGGGTCTAGAGTCCTTGTCCGCCAATGCTTCAGCAAACTTCTGAGATCATACTAATCATTGTTCATTCTGCTTCTCAGCTAGTTCAGAAATTGGTCATTGCATTCTCCCTTCTCTTTCTCTTTTTCTTGGGTATGCTCTGCACTTAAAGGGCATTGGCTGCTCACGCATAGGGAGAAAGGGGCCACCATGCAGTACCTTGTTTCTGAATTATGCAATCATGCCAATAGGATTCCTTTTGGGAACTCATGCATGCAGGACACAAGTCAGGAAATGCCAAAGTGCATTATTTCTGAGCTTCACAAATGCTAATGGAGTTCCTTTGGTTCATGTATACAAGAGGCCAGTAGAACTTCTGCCATGAAGGAGGGACATCACACATGTGCAAGGATTTCAGTTCTTTAAATCAGCAGGTCTGAGTTTCAGACCTGCAATCCTTCTCTTGATTCACTCGGTTTCAGAAGTTTGGGCAATATGATTGTTACTTTCCTGACATTGTTTTCTTTATTGTATTGCTCTTCTTTTCTTTTTTCTATGAACCCACTGGCCTTCACGGGAAATTAGAGACAAGGGGGAGGAAGTAAAGGGTTCCATTATTCAAGATTTCACCCTTTTTTGTTGCTTGTATATATTTATGCAGGGAATTCTGGACCTGAGAGACTTAACTTCATTCATTTTATTATGTTCCTCAAGGTTTCAACACTTTTGAGATTGAGCTGATCATTTCCTTGTGCCTGCTGTTGCAGAGCTTTAGTCTCAACCTGAGAACTTAAACCCTATGTTCAAATCCTATTCTGTCCATTTGATTTTCAGCAAGCTCAAAGCTAAATTTGACCATTATCCCTTTTCTATGCATATATATCAGTCCAGACTGGATTCCTTGAATCAGGAAATTCAAAATTCAACATTCATTTTTGTTTGGCTTATCCAATTCTCAGCAACTTTCAGAGTTGGGACTGGCCGCAAAATTCTCCAATTCAGTCACTTGCCCATCTTCTTTGTTCAAATCAATGGGTTTTGTTCTTTAATTTGATTCGTTAGTTTTCAAATTTTCTGGCAGAATTTCGGCAGCATCTCCCCTAGACCCGGAGCGTAGGGGGTTTAAACGGGTGCGCGCCCACAAGGAGTGACGGCCCCAAAATAACAAGGTGGGCGCGTAACCGACAACACCGGCGCGGATACCCCATTTGGGGCTGGAGGTCCCGAAGGCCTAGCCTGCGTGGGAGCCCAGCGACCCATGGGTTGCGATCATGTAGACTTCTCCTGTACGGGGCTGGGGATCCCGAAGGCTAACCTGCGTGGGATTCCGGTTACCCGAGAGTCGTCTCGATCGCGACCGAACACTGCATGAGGGCCGAGGCCAACACGACATCGCGGCTAAAGAAAAGGAATCGGAGGGACAACAAGGGGTATTCTTCTTTATGGAGCTACGAGGGGACTGAGGGTGCAGAAGACAACACAAATCGGACAGGCACTCCTTTTTACTCCGTTACACGATCAACTTCCACCACATCCGGATGAATGTGAGGATGGGGTTTACATACTGGGGAGCAAAGAAAAGAAAAAAAAACATTGCAAGGAATACATAGAGAGAGAGGGGCAGGAATGACTCTCCTCTTCCTCACCTTTTTCTCTCTTCTCTGAGCAAATACAGGAGACTAAAGAGGGTTCTCACTTACTGATCGACCCAACCGAAGAAGAGCTTTTTCACCCGGGGGATCCCTTTTATAGGGTTGGAGATCCATGTCCGAGGGACAACCTTCGGGGCTTTTTCTTCTCCTGTCCGCGGTCGCGTGCTGTTGCTCCTGGCGTTGTTGCCCCATACGGCTGCTGTCGCTGTCGAAGGTACCTTCATTGCTGACGTTGCCGCCGCTACTGCTACCCTTCTGCTGTCACACTGTCAACCGCGCCATGATGCCGTTGCTCTGCCGCTGCTGTCCTGTTGTTGGCTGCTGCAACTGCTCCTGGAGAGGGCGGCCATGGCGAACGGCGAAGCAGGGCGAGGAGGGCCATGCGCGAGGAGGGCCGTGCGAACGGCGGAGCAGGGAGAGGGGGAGCCCGGGCTTTAGGGGTGAGCAGCGACTGGCGGAATGGGCAAACGGCGGGCATTGAATGCCCTTGCGGAGAAGCCACACCTGGAGGGGGATTGAGAGAGGACGGCGAGAGAGGGAGAGGGAGAGAGGGAAATCGCGAGCTGTGAGATAGACACAGCCGCGATTTTCCTTCTATTTCTGATTTTTTTTATCTCCTCCTTTTCCTCTTGGCCCCTCCTTTTTCTTCATTTGCGTGCATGCCCCCCATTCGGTTTTGGCTTTCCTTTATCCCATCTGTACTGGGCTTGGCCCATTTGTATTGGGTTTGACCCATCCCCCTTCATCTATTGCGTTCGAACCATCCATATTGGGCCCTTTCATCTATATATATATTTTTTTTTAAGCATTGGGCTTGGCCCTTTTTATTCATCCTTCTCTTTCCTTTGTTTCATTCATCATCATCTCTTTTTCTATCCTCTCTTCTCTTCTTTTTTTTTTAGTGCCAACAGGTTGCGACGCCCTCGTAGGCGAACCCCCAACCTCAATTGTCTCGGCCGGCATTTCACTGCCCGAGACATCGCCAACCTCGACCGGCCCCCCAGTCTCGGCCTCGTCTACTTCAGCTCCGGCCCCCTCTGTTCCCACCGAGGGGAGAGCCGACCCACCGTCACTGTAGATCCTAATTAGAAATCCACTTAAGGAAAATATCAAAGAAAAGACATGAAATAATCATCAATGTGGAGGAAAATATATGCACGAGGTGCACAAGGGGAGTGTGTGTGATCGCCAGAGACGCGAGGCCTCAAAAGATAATCAATAACAAATAGGGAGGATGATCGCGAAAAATACCTCAAAAGTGTGGGGATGTGAGTGCTTCCTTTCTCTTCAAATCGGCCGGCCGATGAAGAGAGTTCTTACTTTTATTACCCTTGCAAAACAAACAAATACCACCAAAAGAATTGAATTAGAAACAAGGTGGGTGTAGCATCAAATTCTTGAATAGATGAGCATGAAATATCATAGGATTAAGACACACCTTAAGGGTGTTGGCCCTTAAACCCCTATGCAATAAGGGTGAGGGATATGATATGAATGATATGAAAAATATAATAAAAATTGTGCAAGAGTGCACTATGGGGGAGATCTCAACGTGGTTGAGAAGGGGAGTTAACAGAACATGATACATGCATGTGATGAAAAATAAAAACAAAAGAGAATAGAAGGGAGATAAGAAAAGAAATCTGTTGGTATGCTCCTTTGGCTTTGATCCTCGATAGGGAGAAGCCTTCAAAAGTATGAAGCAGTAAAAACCGTGGAGCCCTCCTTTAGCCAGGAGCAACAGCAGCAGCAGTTCCCTGTGAAAAGAAAAGAAGAAGAAAAATAGAAGAGGAAGGACCCAAGAAGAAAACAGAAGAACAGCCGAAGAAGTAGAAGAAGAGGAAGAACAGAAAAGAAGAGGAGAGGGGGAAAAAATCGAACGAAAAAGCCCAGATCGAAGGAGAAGAAAAAGCCCACGCATAACAGAGCCAAAAGCTCTATTAAATTGGATAGAATTAGATAAGAATGGCAAGAGTCCAAGAGAGGAAGGATAAGAATGGGCAAGAGCCCAAGGGGGAAAGATAAGAACGAGCAAGAGCCCAAACGAAGCAAGGTCTCTCGGAGGAAAGGCTGCGTTCGTTCGGAACACAGAAGTGAAACATGACTTGAACAAGGGCGTCAATTTAAGAATTGACGACCTGCAAGAGGGCTTTTCTTAAAAACGTGACTTTGATCAGGACGTTAATTAAAAAATAATTTTTAGAAATATATCTTTCTTTTTTTTAAAATTGTGAAAACACGTCTGAGCAAAAGGCGTTAATTAAAACGCGCCCTAGAAGGTGACGTCAATTCAAAATATTTAAAATAGGGCCATTTTCCATTTCTTAATATTATTTTTCCATTTTTTAGGTGGAGGTGCATCTCAATGTGCTGATTCCAACGACTATTTTTGCGAATTTTTCTGACACCCGGAAGGCCACCAAATCGTCTCTGGAAGGGAGTTAAAAAATAATATTAAAAAATCAATTTGAAAAAGTGACGCCCTCAACAACGTCGTTATTCAATTTTTTTATTTTTTATTCTTTTCAAATTCAAAGTAACGTCTTATGCTTAGTCGTTAATTCTCGAAAAATTCCAAAAAATTCCCAGAAAAATCCAGAAAAATAAGAATTTGAAAGAATGGACGCCCTCCACTATAGTCGTTAATTTTTTTAGAAACGCCCAAGTATAAGTCGTTATTTAAAAGACGCCCCACGTCAAGTCGTTATTTCAGAAAAATAGGGGAAAAATACCCAAAAAATCCAGAAAAATCCAGAAAAATAGGAAAAAATAGGAAAAGCGAGAAAAATGGGAGAAATCTAAGAAAAATGGGGAAAATCACTCAAACTAAGCTAATTTTAGGGTCAAATTGGGGCATTACAAGGTAATATGAGATGTACTCACAGTAACGTCAATTTTGGCGTGTCTACAGCTGCCCCGCCTTGGTGTCTGCTTTGCAAAGGAGCGTAGCAAACTGAAAAGTAGATGCTAAGGTGTGATGAGACACGCAATCAACATCACTTGATGAGAATGAAATCAAAAGCTCGAGATGAAGCAATCTCGGGAAATTCAATGAAATCAACGATGTTTGGATAAAAGGGGGAGATGTGCACGCGGTGCACGAAGGAGATAAAATAAAATGATCAACTTCCAGCACAGTGGAAGTACCCCAGGTCACAAACCTGTAGGTTTCACCATTGGGGAGCGGTTACCAGCCAATGTGGACGTGCTGCAGCCAAGGTGGATCAAAAGGAAAGATTAAAATAAGATGATAAAAATCCAAACAAGGAGCTTTCGAGAAAATGACCCAAAACAGCGACAAAATGAACTGAGGATTCCATTTAGCAATGAAAATATCATATTTGGAAAGATTAAGATCAATTCAACTCTCAACACCAACTTATCAGAATGATTTTTCAACATTTGTTTCAAAGTCCTACATGAATGCATGCTGGGCTAAAGGGAAAAATAAACAAGGCAAATATAATCTAATCAAGGATAATATTGTTAAACTGCCAAGACTGGGTCAAGAAACTAATTCTGCGAGCTGATACTAAGCCGAAGCCCGTTTATCCGCGCACCAACTCGCAAAAGGGAACCATCGTCCCCAGTCCTGGACGGCTCAACGGCCTATCCGTATGACTAAGACTCCTCTGGAATCATCATTGTTTTTGATGAAGGGGAACTCAAATTCCAGATTTACCAAAGCCACAAGGTCCTTGATGTAATCTAGTAACGTATGTAACATATAATAGGAATGCATACAGGGAGATGGTGATAGCAATAAGCATGGGGGAACTGAGAAATGAGGTGCAAGCCGTGGGTCTTGGATGATGATGCCCAGTCGGTGGGACTAAGAGCTTCTTCCTGCGCTCAAAGATTCATCAGCCAAGATATAAAAGATAACAAGCAATGAATAAGCATAGCATAGCATAGCATAACATGACTCAAAAGCATCAAGAACATGGATGTGACATGTCATGAATAGTATGAGTTAAATCATAGCATTGCAAAGCACCATTGCTTGTTGTTTGTCCTGAGGATGACTATCTTGGCATAAGAGATTGAGAATTTGATCAGGATCAAGTAATGCCCAATGGCAGAGTGATCAACAAGATTTGATAAAAAAGATTTGGAGATGAATGATAATCAGGAGATATGAGGAAATGATAATCAAAAAAATGCCCAAGGTGGCATGTCATGAGAATATCGGGAGAAATCAATAGATAGCAATGAGTGGAGAGAGGACTCATCCCGTGCTCTTGTTCCTTGGAAAATTGTTGTTCCTGCAAAACACCATCAGAAAATACAATGCAATTTTTTTTGAATTTTGGAATATGCAAATTTTTATGAGTTTTGAAAATATTTGAATTCTTATGTGGATTTTGAAAATATTTGAATTTTTATGAGAATTTTGAAAATATTCAATTTTTTTTGTTGGATTTTGCTCAGGAAATATTCAATTTTTTTTTATTTTGGCTTAGAAAATATTCTTACTTTTTTTGTTTTTGGATTTTTCACAAGAAATATTCAGCAACTTTTTTTTTTTAGATTTTGGTTTAGACTTTGCTAAAGCAGCATCAAAGGGTGTTTTTGAACCACCGGCTAGGGGTCCTTGTTCCTTCCCCTTTCGCTAAAAACTACCCAAAGTCGGACGTGCATTGAAGGGTGGCGCCCTATAACTGACTGCCTTTGATTAACGGTGCCCCTACCAAGGCCATACCTGAGAAACATTCAGTCTTGGAGGGAGAAGAGAAGAACAATTGTGACAAGCTTTATACAGGATGGGAGATGTCAGGACTTGAATTCCTTCCAAGGTGTTAACCCTCAAAGAGGTAGTCTGTTGCGCCGGGGCTTTGTGCCTTTGATTTTTAGACCATTGACATGCATACGACCAGGGTTTTCCTTGCGGGGACTTTGCCACTCTTGACATGCCATAATTCACAATTTTTCTTTTATAGAAATTCTGACTTGATGTTCATAATACCCCTTTTGGCTAGATGTATATCATGAAAACTCATATGAAAACTCATATTGATGTTGATTTTGGGTCAAGACTGCCCCTATTTGAGACTCCTCGCGTATTGGGGATTACCTAGGTTGGTCATCTCATCCGTCAACCTCTTGCCCCTACATGTGGCCGAATAAAGAAGAGAAAAGACTTTCAGATATTCTCATGGCATGGCCAAGATAGCAACGGTGTTTTTATCAAAGGAGCCAGCTAAGGACGCCGTGAAGTGTGTGCGGTGCCCAACTAAGGGTTGCTCTTAACAAGCGGGGAGAGAATGTTGAATTCCCAGCGTGGGTTTTTATTAACCAGAGGTGCTGCAAAAAAACAAGCCTAAAGGACTCTTTTGAGAATGATTTCAATTAAACAAAAGCTTAAGATAAAGGTTTAAAACACCACTCTTAATCTCGTTAAGAAGCACTTGATTTTGAAAATCATGCGTGAAGTAATGAGAAAATGATATCATTAAAATGCATACTTACGCCAATATGTTACCTTGCAACCTTTGTAGAAGCAGCTGTCAGAGGCGAGGTTGATCATCGTGGGATTTGTCCTCTTTGGTAGTCAAAAGGATTGGAAGCAAAGGATTTTGGGAGTGGCTTAACAAGAATGAGTGGTGCTCAAATCAGACTCAGACGAATAAGGAGAAAAGGAAAAGAGGCGAGGGCTAGAACTCACTCACTAAGGCGCGGAGACCCTGATCACATGGAACAGTCTACAGAAGAAGCGAAAAATCAAGAAGAGGGGTGAGGACTAAAGCCTCGGAAGCAATGGGGAGAAAGGGCAGATGCCCAAGGCAGCGGATGTGGAAGAAGTTGGGTCGGACCCAGAATTAGGAGGAATTAGAAGAAGAAATTGGTAGATGGACAGAGGCGGATCCGGAGGGTCCGGAGGTTGTGAAGGAGAATCGTGATAGAGGGAATCATCCCGGAGGCTCCGGAGGGATAAGATATCGAGGGACGCGATGCCCTGAGAAGAAATAGAGAAAAAGATGATGAAAAAGGAGGAAGAAAATGAAGGATGCGATATCCCGGAGGAGCAGAAAGATGAATCGGAAGAAAGATGGATGGTCCGGAGGTTCCGGAGGAATGAGATGGAAAGGGGCGTGATGCCCTGGAAAATGATAGAGAGAATAAGACGGAGAATCCGGAGGTTCCGGAGGAAGAATATAGAAAGGGGCGCGATACCCAAGAGAGAGGAATGAAGGAGGATCAGGAGGAAAATCCGGAGGTTCCGGAGGAGGCAAATGAGAAGGGGCGCGATGCCCAAGGGGAAAATCCGGAGGTTCCGGAGGAGGAAGGTGGAAAGGGGCGCGATGCCCAAGAGAAAGGTCCGGAGGTTCCGGAGGAGGAGAATGGAAAGGGGCGCGATGCCCTAGGGGAAAGTCTGGAGGTTCCGGAGGAAGAAGATGAAAAGGGGCGCGATGCCTAAAGAGGAGGAATAAGACTCCTCGAGGTTCCAAGGAAATAGCAGGAGAGGGGACGCGATGCCCCAAGGAGAGTGGACAAAAAGATGAATATGAATAAGATAGGAAATGCGGAATATCCGGCGGTACCGGAAGGCGGGGAAGATGCGGGTTTGGAAACCCGTGAAACAGGAGGTGCAAATGCATGCAATGGGATGGATGCGATGAATACAATGAATGCGCGAATGCAATGAGATGCAAAGAATATGGAGAATATGAAGGGCGAGAGCACGAGATCCTCCTCCTAACCCTGGGAATGGCCCATGGAAAAGATGAGAATAGGGATGAAGTTGAATGGGAGGTGGGTAAAGGAGTGGAAGGCCCCTTAGCATCAAGATAACTGCCCCTCCACGGCAGTGAAAGTGTATAGCCAATTGGCCCAATAAAAGGAGCTTTAATAAGTGGCAACCCCCTTGGAAGGCAAAGATCAACAATGTGAGGGAGTTGGAGAGTTGGAACGGGAAGCATCGTGTTGCCCATTGAATGTGGTATATATGGAATGTTGAGCAAAATGGGCATTCGCCCCTTGTAAGGAATAATAAATTCAGAATTTGAAAGTAGGAACAAGGGGTGCCCTGCCCGGCCCTTAGACGACATCAACGCCCGGCATTCTCCTCTGAGCAAGGGCAGCGGCTTAGCCTCTTCAATCGTGCTCGGCACAATAACCCGGATTGGCATCCGGCAAATGAATTCCTGTATCTTGAACGGCATAGCCACAGCCAAATCCTTGCTGCCCGGCTCTTGATCGTCCTCGGCACCTGTGCTTGTAGAAGGCCCCCCATTCCGAGTAGTAAGGGGAGGTGAAGCAGAGGCGGAAGTCTCCATGAATGGTGGAGGCATGATGGAAAGCGTTGGCAAATGGGTGAGCATAAGCGAGGGTTCAAACACGTCGAGTTTCTCCCTTTGCTCGGAAGCAGTTGGGATTGGCTTGGGTGCAAAAAGGGGTGGATCCTGCTTAGGATTAGCCACGGGTAAGGGTAAAGGGTTGAATGGTGGAATAGGCAAAGTGGGTTTTAAAGGGATAATGGAAGGCCGAGGTGGCGGTAATGGGAGGTTAATTGGGGAAGGTTCGATGGTGGGTTCGATGGAGGCTAATGGTGTGGAGGTAGATGACTTAACGGGTGGAGGTTTAATAGTGGAAGGCTTGGGGGAGGCCAGTGTTGCGGAGGTTAATGGTGTAACTGGAGGAGGTGTAATGTATGCGGTGTCAAGGATAGGAGGAGACTTACAATGTGCCGGTGTGGGTGATTGAAGTATCGACCCATCATCGTAACACCAATTAGTCTCATAAATAGGGGTTGGATCAGGGATGGTTTCATCCTGAGCAGGAGGTTTATCAAACTGACAGTGGAGGGAGCGGGAAATTAAGAAACTCGGAAGGGGTGCCTGCGGAGCTTCATCATCATCGTACACTGCCTCGGATTCTTCAATTGCCGGCTCTTGCTTGCTTGAAATGTCAAAGTCATAATCATCTCTCCTATCTTTCCATTCATTCTCCATCTTGGTAATACCATCCAGGAAAGCGTGAAGAGGATTGACTGGAATAGGAGGAGCCGTGACCCTCTTTAATTGTTCCTCCATCAAAGTGATTTTATCGAGGAGAGTTTGCTGGAGAGGTGTGACCTGAACAACAGAAGGTTGGCAGGGCCTTGAAGGAGGAGGGGCCGTATAAAAAGGCCGTGGAGGTGGATTAATGGGCCGACCCGTAGAAGAACCCGGATGGGTCGGATTGCAATGAATAAATGGGCCTTGGGGCCGTGAGGGAGGAGGAATAGAAGGAGGCGGGTGATGGGCCACCCGAGTAGAATGAACATGAGAAGATGGGTAATGGGCTACCCGATCAGGATTGGAAGGAGGAGGTGGGTGATGGGCCACCCATGTAGAATTGGAGGGAGATGGGTGATGGGCCACCCGGATAGAATTGGAAGGAGGTGGGTGATGGGCCACCCATATAGAATTGGAAGGGGGAGAGATGCATGAGATGTACCCTCAACGGCAGCCTTAAGGGCTTGGATCTGTTGAGGGGTAAGATGATCTAATGCATGAATGATTTGGGAGACCTTCTCGTCATTGGGAGGAGACGATCCCGAGGGAATAGTGGCCTGAAATTGAGTAGGAGGACCATGAGAATGGACTTTGCCCATGGGCCGGACATGACCATAAAAATGAGGACGTGGTCCTTTAAAAGAATGGTGAGAATTATGTTGAACATGTTGAAATTGAGGATTATAAGATGTGCTAGGTTGATCACCCTCATGAATTGAACTAAACATGTTGTTTTTCTTATCATGGTAAGCCATTATGCAATCCAAATAATGTGCAAACAATTTGCAAAGAAACACACAAGTTGGAATGGTTACCTTGATTTTTATTTGTTTAAACCTTGGTGAATTAATGAATTTTAGCAAAGTTTGGAATGATTCACACAAGGGGGGAACCTAGTTTCAATATGAGTTGAACTCCAATGCCAACTAGGGATCCTCTCTCACCACGCATAGGCCAACTAACTCGGGACTTCAAAAGGGTACAACCTGCCCGGCGTCCGTGAGGGAATCCACGGGTGCGGGGACTTACGGAGGCTTGGAAAAGGGATTTTCGGTCCAAAGAGACGGAATGCTCAATGGAGGGTCGTCCCGATTCCAAGAGGGTGTGTGGAATCCTAATGAAGAGAGAGGAGGTCTCTCAAACCAAATGCAAATGAAGAATGAATGCAACCGGGAAATCAAGCCAACCACATAATATGATCAATCAACATGAAATAGCATGAAAACTCACCCACGGGAAGGGTTCTGGAAACCCACAGTAAAAAAAACACACCCTGGGAGGGGGCGCTACTAACCAAAGACACGACAGTGTAACTGTCGTAAATCAACGTGAGGGGCCCAGGGGCAGGGTAAAACGCGCCTTAGGGTGAGGCGCTATCAATAAAGGGACGTCCTGATGTGGGGCGCTAATCAACAGATAAACGCCCTGGGAAAGGGCGCGAATTCACAGGCAGCAATATAAAGCAGGAAAACCCAAAAATATGCTGGAAAACGCCCTGTCAGAGGGCGTAAAATATGAAGAAGACGCCCTGGGTTAGGGCGTTAAATCAAGAAAAACGCCTCTTCTAGAGGCGTGAATTCACTTTCTCCAGAAAAACTTCACGGCCAGCAGTATTAACACTCAATCACACAATCATGGCAATCAATAGAATAAGCATGCTCATCAAGAATTTTAAATAAGTGGAAATTTTAAAGAAAAATCAACAAACTGACCAATCACTTAGGGGAGGGCGTAAAACCAATGGAGGGTGCCCGAGGGGCACAAAAAGGGAGACGCACCGAGGGTGCAATAGGGGAGACGGCACACGCGGGTGCCTAAGGGGAAAGGGGTAATAAAGAGAACACAAAGTGTCCCACCGTGATCGCCAATTTGTAGATCCTAATTAGAAATCCACTTAAGGAAAATATCAAAGAAAAGACATGCAATAATCATCAATGTGGAGGAAAATATATGCACGAGGTGCACAAGGGGAGTGTGTGTGATCGCCAGAGACGCGAGGCCTCAAAAGATAATCAATAACAAATAGGGAGGATGATCGCGAAAAATACCTCAAAAGTGCGGGGATGTGAGTGCTTCCTTTCTCTTCAAATCGGCCGGCCGATGAAGAGAGTTCTTACTTTTATTACCCTTGCAAAACAAACAAATACCACCAAAAGAATTGAATTAGAAACAAGGTGGGTGTAGCATCAAATTCTTGAATAGATGAGCATGAAATATCATAGGATTAAGACACACCTTAAGGGTGTTGGCCCTTAAACCCCTATGCAATAAGGGTGAGGGATATGATATGAATGATATGAAAAATATAATAAAAAGTGTGCAAAAGTGCACTATGGGGGAGATCTCAACGTGGTTGAGAAGGGGAGTTAACAGAACATGATACATGCATGTGATGAAAAATAAAAACAAAAGAGAATAGAAGGGAGATAAGAAAAGAAATCTATTGGTATGCTCCTTTGGCTTTGATCCTCGATAGGGAGAAGCCTTCAAAAGTATGAAGCAGTAAAAACCGTGGAGCCCTCCTTTAGCCAGGAGCAACAGCAGCAGCAGCAGCAGTTCCCTGTGAAAAGAAAAGAAGAAGAAAAATAGAAGAGGAAGGACCCAAGAAGAAAATAGAAGAACAGCAGAAGAAGTAGAAGAAGAGGAAGAACAGAAAAGAAGAGGAGAGGGGAAAAAAATCGAACGAAAAAGCCCAGATCGAAGGAGAAGAAAAATCCCACGCATAACAGAGCCAAAAGCTCTATTAAATTGGATAGAATCAGATAAGAATGGCAAGAGTCCAAGAGAGGAAGGATAAGAATGGGCAAGAGCCCAAGGGGGGGAAGATAAGAACGGGCAAGAGCCCAAACGAAGCAAGGTCTCTCGGAGGAAAGGCTGCGTTCGTTCGAAACACAGAAGTGAAACACGACTTGAACAAGGGCGTCAATTTAAGAATTGACGACCTGCAAGAGGGCTTTTCTTAAAAACGCGACTTTGATCAGGACGTTAATTAAAAAATAATTTTTAGAAATATATCTTTCTTTTTTTGAAAATTGTGAAAACACGTCTGAGTAAAAGGCGTTAATTAAAACGCGCCCTAGAAGGTGACGTTAATTCAAAATATTCAAAATAGGGTCATTTTCCATTTCTCAATATTATTTTCCCATTTTTTAGGTGGAGGTGCATCTCAATGTGCTGATTCCAACGACTATTTTTGTGAATTTTTCTGACACCCGGAAGGCCACCAAATCGCCTCTGGAAGGGGTTGAAAAATAATATTAAAAAATCAATTTGAAAAAGTGACGCCCTCAACAACGTCGTTATTCAATTTTTTTGATTTTTTATTCTTTTCAAATTCAAAGTAACGTCTTATGCTAAGTTGTTAATTCCTGAAAAATTTCGAAAAATTCCCAGAAAAATCCAGAAAAATAGGAATTTGAAAGAATGGACGCCCTCCACTATAGTCGTTAATTTTTTTAGAAACGCCCAAGTATAAGTCGTTATTTAAAAGACGCCCCACGTCAAGTCGTTATTTCAGAAAAATAGGGGAAAAATGCCCAGAAAATCTAGAAAAATCCAGAAAAATAGGGAAAAATAGGAAAAGAGAGAAAAAAGGGAGAAATCCAAGAAAAATGGGGAAAACCACTCAAACAAAGTTAATTTGAGGGTCAAATTGGGGCATTACAAGATAATATGAGATGTACTCACAGTAACGTCAATTTTGGCGTGTCTACAGCTGCCCCGCCTTGGCGTCTGCTTTGCAAGGGAGCGTAACAAACTGAAAAGTAGATGCCAAGGTATGATGAGACACGCAATCAACATCACTTGATGAGAATGAAATCAAAAGCTCGAGATGAAGCAATCTCAGGAAATTCAATGAAATCAACGATGTTTGGATAAAAGGGGGAGATGTGCACGCGGTGCACGAAGGCAATAAAATAAAATGATCAACTTCCAGCGCGGTGGAAGTACCCCAGGTCACAAACCTGTAGGTTTCACCATTGGGGTGCGGTTACCAGCCAATGTGGACGTGCTGCAGCCAAGGTGGATCAAAAGGAAAGATTAAAATAAGATGATAAAAATCCAAACAAGGAGCTTTCGAGAAAATGACCCAAAACAGCGACAAAATGAACTGAGGATTCCATTCAGCAATGAAAATCTCATATTTGGAAAGATTAAGATCAATTCAACTCTCAACACCAGCTTATCAGAATGATTTTTCAACATTTGTTTCAAAGTCCTACATGAATGCATGCTGGGCTAAAGGGAAAATAACAAAGAAAATATAATATAATCAAGGATAATATTGTTAAACTGCCAAGACTGGGTCAAGAAACAATTTCGCGAGCTGATACTAAGCCGAAGCCCGTTTATCCACGCACCAACTCGCAAAAGGGAACCATCGTCCCCAGTCTTGGACGGCTCAACGGCCTATCCGTGTGACTAAGACTCCTCTGGAATCATCATTGTTTTTGATGAAGGGGAACTCAAATCCAGATTTACCAAAGCCACAAGGTCCTTGATATAATCTAGTAGCGTATGTAACATATAGTAGAATGCATACAGGGAGATGGTGATAGCAATAAGCATGGGGGAACTGAGAATGAGGTGCAAGCACCGTGGGTCTTGGATGATGATGCCCAGTCGGTGGGACCAAGAGCTTCTTATCCTGCGCTCAAAGATTCATCAGCCAAGATATAAAAGATAACAAGCAATGAATAAGGCATGTAAGCATAGCATAACATGACTCAAAAGCATCAAGAACATGGATGTGGCATGTCATGAATAGTATGAGTTAAATCATAGCATTGCAAAGCACCATTGCTTGTTGTTTGTCCTGAGGATGACTATCTTGGCATAAGCGATTGAGAATTTGATCAGGATCAAGTAATGCCCAATGGCAGAGTGATCAGCAAGATTTGATAAAAAAGATTTGGAGATGAATGATAATCAGGAGATATGAGGAAATGATAATCAAAAAAATGCCCAAGGTGGCATGTCATGAGAATATCGGGAGAAATCAATAGATAGCAATGAGTGTAGAGAGGACTCATCCCGTGCTCTTGTTCCTTGGAAAATTGTTGTTCCTGCAAAATACCATCAGAAAATACAATGTAATTTTTTTTGAATTTTGGAATATGCAAATTTTTATGAGTTTTGAAAATATTTGAATTCTTATGTGGATTTTGAAAATATTTGAATTTTTATGAGAATTTTGAAAATATTCAATTTTTTTTGTTGGATTTTGATATCATTTTTTGTGAATTTTTGGTAGAAATATCTGATTTTTTGTTTGATTTTTGCAATATTCAATTTTTTTTAATTTTGGTTTAGACATAGCTAATGCAGCATCCAAGGGTGTTTCAAACCACTGACTAAGGGTCCTTGTTCCTTCCCCTTTTGCTTAAAACTGTCCAAAGCCGGGCGTGCCTTGAAAGTGGCATCCTATAACCGACCGTCTTTGATCAACGGTGCCCCTACCGAGGCCATACCCGAGAAACATTCGGTCTTGGAGGGAGAAGAGAAGAATAATTGGAGATAAGCTTTATGCAGGATGGGAGATATCAAGACTTGAATTCCTTCCAAGGTGTTTCCCCTCAAAGAGGTAGTCTGTTGTGCCGGGGCTTTGTGCCTTTGATTTTTAGACCCATGACATGCATACGACCAGGGTTTTCCCTGCGGAGACTTTGCCACTCTTGACATGCCATAATTCACAATTTTGCTTTTATAGAAATTCTGACTTGATGTTCATAATACCCCTTTTGGCTAGATGTATATCATGAAAACTCATATGAAAACTCATATTGATGTTGATTTTGGGTCAAGACTGCCCCTATTTGAGACTCCTCTCGTATTGGGGATTACCTAGGTTGGTCATCTCATCCGTCAACCTCTTGCCCCTGCATGTGGCCGAATAAAGAAGAGAAAAGACTTTCAGATATTCTCATGGCATGGCCAAGATAGCAACGGTGTTTTTATCAAAGGAGCCAGATAAGGACGCCGTGAAGTGTGTGCGGTGCCCAACTAAGGGTTGCTCTTAACAAGTGGGGAGAGAATGTTGAATTCCCAGCGCGGGTTTTTATTAACCAGAGGTGCTGCAAAAAAACAAGCCTAAAGGACTCTTTTGAGAATGATTTCAATTAAACAAAAGCTTAAGATAAAGGTTTAAAACACCACTCTTAATCTCGTTAAGAAGCACTTGATTTTGAAAATCATGCGTGAAGTAATGAGAAAATGATATCATTAAAATGCATACTTACGCCAATATGTTACCTTGCAACCTTTGTAGAAGCAGCTGTCAGAGGCGAGGTTGATCATCGTGGGATTTGTCCTCTTTGGCAGTCAAAAGGATTGGAAGCAAAGGGTTTTGGGAGTGGCTTAACAAGAATGAGTGGTGCTCAAACCAGACTCAGACGAATAAGGAGAAAAGGAAGAGAGGCGAGGGCTAGAACTCCCTCACTAAGGCGCGGAGACCCTGATCACATGGAACAGTCTACAGAAGAAGTGAAGAATTAGAAGGAGGAGTGAGGACTAAAGCCTCGAAAGCAGTGAGAGAATGGGCAGATGCCCAAGGCAGTGGATGTGGAAGAAGTTGGGTCAGACCCAGAATTAGGAGGAATTAGAAGAAGAATTGGTAGATGGAAGAGGCGGATCCGGAGGGTCCGGAGGTTGTGGAGGAGAATCATGATAGAGGAATCATCGGAGGCTCCGGAGGGATAACGAAAGAAGGGATGCGATGCCCTGAGAAGAAATAGAGAAAAAGATGATGAAAAAGGAGGAAGAAAATGAAGGATGTGATATCCCGGAGGAGCAGAAAGATGAATCGGAAGAAAGATGGATGGTCCGGAGGTTCCGGAGGAATGAGATGGAAAGGGGCGTGATGCCCTGGAAAATGATAGAGAGAATAAGACGGAGAATCCGGAGGTTCCGGAGGAAGAATATAGAAAGGGGCGCGATACCCAAGAGAGAGGAATGAAGGAGGATCAGGAGGAAAATCCGGAGGTTCCGGAGGAGGCAAATGAGAAGGGGCGCGATGCCCAAGGGGAAAATCTGGAGGTTCCGGAGGAGGAAGGTGGAAAGGGGCGCGATGCCCATGAGAAAGGTCCGGAGGTTCCGGAGGAAGAAGATGGAAAGGGGCGCGATGCCCGAGGGGAAAGTCCAGAGGTTCCGGTGGAAGAAGATGAAAAGGGGCGCGATGCCTAAAGAGGAGGAATAAGACTCCTGGAGGTTCCAGGGAAATAGCAGGAGAGGGGACGCGATGCCCCAAGGAGAGTGGATAAAAAGATGAATATGAATAAGATGGGAAATGCGGAATATCCGGCGGTACCGGAAGGCGGGGAAGATACGGGTTCGGGAACCTGGGAAGAAGGAGGTGCAAATGCATGCGAATGCAGTGGCACGGATGTGATGAATGCACAAATGCGACAGAATGCATGGAATGCAAAGAACGTGAAGAACATGAAGGGCGAGAGAATGAGATCCTCCTCTTTACCCTTGGAATGGCCCATGAAGCGAAAGATGAGAATAGGGATGAAGTTGAATGGGAGGTGGGTAAAGGAGTGGAAGGCCCCTTAGCATCAAGATAACTGCCCCTCCACGGCAGTGAAAGTGTATAGCCAATTGGCCCAATAAAAGGAGCTTTAATAAGTGGCAACCCCCTTGGAAGGCAAAGATCAACAATGTGAGGGAGTTGGAGAGTTGGAACGGGAAGCATCGTGTTGCCCATTGAATGTGGTATATATGGAATGTTGAGCAAAATGGGCATTCGCCCCTTGTAAGGAATAATAAATTCAGAATTTGAAAGTAGGAACAAGGGGTGCCCTGCCCGGCCCTTAGACGACATCAACGCCCGGCATTCTCCTCTGAGCAAGGGCAGCGGCTTAGCCTCTTCAATCGTGCTCGGCACAATAACCCGGATTGGCATCCGGCAAATGAATTCCTGTATCTTGAACGGCATAGCCACAGCCAAATCCTTGCTGCCCGGCTCTTGATCGTCCTCGGCACCTGTGCTTGTAGAAGGCCCCCCATTCCGAGTAGTAAGGGGAGGTGAAGCGAAGGCGGAAGTCTCCATGAATGGTGGAGACATGATGGAAAGCGTTGGCAAATGGGTGAGCGTAAGCGGGGGTTCAAACACGTCTAGTTTCTCCCTTTGCTCGGAAGCAGTTGGGATTGGCTCGGGTGCAAAAAGGGGTGGATCCTGCTCAGGATTAGCCACGGGTAAGGGTAAAGGGTTGAATGGTGGAATAGGCAAAGTGGGTTTTAAAGGGATAATGGAAGGCCGAGGTGGCGGTAATGGGAGGTTAATTGGGGAAGGTTCGATGGTGGGTTCGATGGAGGCTAATGGTGTGGAGGTAGATGACTTAACGGGTGGAGGTTTAATAGTGGAAGGCTTGGGGGAGGCCAGTGTTGCGGAGGTTAATGGTGTAACTGGAGGAGGTGTAATGTATGCTGTGTCAAGGATAGGAGGAGACTTACAATGTGCCGGTGTGGGTGATTGAAGTATCGACCCATCATCGTAACACCAATTAGTCTCATAAATAGGGGTTGGATCAGGGATGGTTTCATCCTGAGCAGGAGGTTTATCAAACGACAGTGGAGGGAGCGGGAAATTAAGAAAACTCGGAAGGAGTGCCTGCGGAGCTTCATCATCATCGTACACTGCCTTGGATTCTTCAATTGCCGGCTCTTGATTGCTTGAAATGCCGAAGTCATAATCATCTCTCCTATCTTTCCATTCATTCTCCATCTTGGTAATACCATCCAGGAAAGCGTGAAGAGGATTGACTGGAATAGGAGGAGCCGTGACCCTCTTTAATTGTTCCTCCATCAAAGTGATTTTATCGAGGAGAGTTTGCTGGAGAGGTGTGACCTGAACAACAGAAGGTTGGCAGGGCCTTGAAGGAGGAGGGGCCGTATAAAAAGGCCGTGGAGGTGGATTAATGGGCCGACCCGTAGAAGAACCCGGATGGGCCGGATTGCAATGAATAAATGGGCCTTGGGGCTGTGAGGGAGGAGGAATAGAAGGAGGCGGGTGATGGGCCACCCGAGTAGAATGAACAGGAGAAGATGGGTAATGGGCTACCCGATCAGGATTGGAAGGAGGAGGTGGGTGATGGGCCACCCGTGTAGAATTGGAGGGAGATGGGTGATGGGCCACCCGAATAGAATTGGAAGGAGGTGGGTGATGGGCCACCCATATAGAATTGGAAGGGGGGAGAGATGCTTGAGATGTACCCTCAATGGCAGCCTTAAGGGCTTGGATCTGTTGAGGGGTAAGATGATCTAATGCATGAATGATCTGGGAGACCTTCTCGTCATTGGGAGGAGACGGTCCCGAGGGAATAGTGGCCTGAAATTGAGTAGGAGGACCATGAGAATGGACATTGCCCATGGGCCGGACATGACCATAAAAATGAGGACGTGGTCCTTTAAAAGAATGGTGAGAATTATGTTGAACATGTTGAAATTGAGGATTATAAGATGTGCTAGGTTGATCACCCTCATGAATTGAACTAAACATGTTGTTTTTCTTATCATGGTAAGCCATTATGCAATCCAAATAATGTGCAAACAATTTGCAAAGAAACACACAAGTTGGAATGGTTACCTTGATTTTTATTTGTTTAAACCTTGGTGAATTAATGAATTTTAGCAAAGTTTGGAATGATTCACACAAGGGGGGAACCTAGTTTCAATATGAGTTGAACTCCAATGCCAACTAGGGATCCTCTCTCACCACGCATAGGCCAACTAACTCGGGACTTCAAAAGGGTACAACCTGCCCGGCGTCCGTGAGGGAATCCACGGGTGCGGGGACTTACGGAGGCTTGGAAAAGGGATTTCCGGTCCAAAGAGACGGAATGCTCAATGGAGGGTCGTCCCGATTCCAAGAGGGTATGTGGAATCCTAATGAAGAGAGAGGAGGTCTCTCAAACCAAATGCAAATGAAGAATGAATGCAACAGGGGAAATCAAGCCAACCACATAATATGATCAATCAACATGAAATAGCATGAAAACTCACCCACGGGAAGGGTTCTGGAAACCCACAGTAAAAAAAACACGCCCTGGGAGGGGGCGCTACTAACCAAAGACACGACAGTGTAACTATCGTAAATCAACGTGAGGGGCCCAGGGACAGGGTAAAACGCGCCTTAGGGTGAGGCGCTATCAATAAAGGGACGCCCTGATGTGGGGCGCTAATCAACAGATAAACGCCCTGGGAAAGGGCGCGAATTCACAGGCAGCAATATAAAGCAGGAAAACCCGGAAATATGCTGGAAAATGCCCTGTCAGAGGGCGTAAAATATGAAGAAGACGCCCTGGGTTAGGGCGTTAAATCAAGAAAAACGCCTCTTCTAGAGGCGTGAATTCACTTTCTCCAGAAAAACTTCACGGCCAGCAGTATTAACACTCAATCACACAATCATGGCAATCAATAGAATAAGCATGCTCATCAAGAATTTTAAATAAGTGGAAATTTTAAAGAAAAATCAACAAACTGACCAATCACTTAGGGGAGGGGGTAAAACCAATGGAGGGTGCCCGAGGGGCACAAAAAGGGAGACGCACCGAGGGTGCAATAGGGGAGACGGCACACGCGGGTGCCTAAGGGGAAAGGGGTAATAAAGAGAGCACAAAGTGTCCCACCGTGATCGCCAATTTGTAGATCCTAATTAGAAATCCACTTAAGGAAAATATCAAAGAAAAGACATGCAATAATCATCAATGTGGAGGAAAATATATGCACGAGGTGCACAAGGGGAGTGTGTGTGATCGCCAGAGACGCGAGGTCTCAAAAGATAATCAATAACAAATAGGGAGGATGATCGCGAAAAATACCTCAAAAGTGCGGGGATGTGAGTGCTTCCTTTCTCTTCAAATCGGCCGGCCGATGAAGAGAGTTCTTGCTTTTATTACCCTTGCAAAACAAACAAATACCACCAAAAGAATTGAATTAGAAACAAGGTGGGTGTAGCATCAAATTCTTGAATAGATGAGCATGAAATATCATAGGATTAAGACACACCTTAAGGGTGTTGGCCCTTAAACCCCTATGCAGTAAGGGTGAGGGATATGATATGAATGATATGAAAAATATAATAAAAAGTGTGCAAGAGTGCACTATGGGGGAGATCTCAACGTGGTTGAGAAGGGGAGTTAACAGAACATGATACATGCATGTGATGAAAAATAAAAACAAAAGAGAATAGAAGGGAGATAAGAAAAGAAATCTGTTGGTATGCTCCTTTGGCTTTGATCCTCGATAGGGAGAAGCCTTCAAAAGTATGAAGCAGTAAAAACCGTGGAGCCCTCCTTCAGCCAGGAGCAACAGCAGCAGCAGCAGCAGTTCCCTGTGAAAAGAAAAGAAGAAGAAAAATAGAAGAGGAAGGACCCAAGAAGAAAACAGAAGAACAGCAGAAGAAGTAGAAGAAGAGGAAGAACAGAAAAGTAGAGGAGAGGGGAAAAAAATCGAACGAAAAAGCCCAGATCGAAGGAGAAGAAAAATCCCACGCATAACAGAGCCAAAAGCTCTATTAAATTGGATAGAATCAGATAAGAATGGCAAGAGTCCAAGAGAGGAAGGATAAGAATGGGCAAGAGCCCAAGGGGGGAAGATAAGAACGGGCAAGAGCCCAAACGAAGCAAGGTCTCTCGGAGGAAAGGCTGCGTTCGTTCGGAACACAAAAGTGAAACACGACTTGAACAAGGGCGTCAATTTAAGAATTGACGACCTGCAAGAGGGCTTTTCTTAAAAACGCGACTTTGATCAGGACGTTAATTAAAAAATAATTTTTAGAAATATATCTTTCTTTTTTTGAAAATTGTGAAAACACGTCTGAGCAAAAGGCGTTAATTAAAACGCGCCCTAGAAGGTGACGTTAATTCAAAATATTCAAAATAGGGCCATTTTCTATTTCTCAATATTATTTTTCCGTTTTTTAGGTGGAGGTGCATCTCAATGTGCTGATTCCAACGACTATTTTTGTGAATTTTTATGACACCCGGAAGGCCACCAAATCACCTCTGGAAGGGGGTTGAAAAATAATATTAAAAAATCAATTTGAAAAAGTGACGCCCTCGACAACGTCGTTATTCAATTTTTTGATTTTTTATTCTTTTCAAATTCAAAGTAACGTCATACGCTAAGTCGTTAATTCCCGAAAAATTTCGAAAAATTCTCAGAAAAATCCAGAAAAATAGGAATTTGAAGAATGGACGCCCTCCACTATAGTCGTTAATTTTTTTAGAAACGCCCAAGTATAAGTCGTTATTTAAAAGACGCCCCACGTCAAGTCGTTATTTCATAAAAATAGGGGGAAAATGTCCAGAAAATCTAGAAAAATCCAGAAAAATAGGAGAAATCCAAGAAAAATGGGGAAAACCACTCAAACAAAGCTAATTTGAGGGTCAAATTGGGGCATTACAAGGTAATATGAGATGTACTCACAGTAACGTCAATTTTGGCGTGTCTACAGTTACCACCCTCTGAGGGGCCACTGGTCTCCTCGGCCCCCTCTCGCCGGATGGATGGGGGAGCCGGCCCGGTAGGGTCGGCCCCATCTTGCCCCTGAGAGGGGAGCGCCGCCGAGGTAGAGTCACCCCCGGCAGTGGCGAGAAGGCCGGCCTTCTTGGCCCGCTTCTTGGCCTTCGCGGCTTCCCGCAACCTTCCCTCCATGGGATCCTTGCGCTTTGCACCGCCCGGTCGTGAAGTTCCCTCGGATGCCGCCCCCTTGCCATTATCTCGGGCTTGGGAGCGACCCACAAGAGCGTCAGGCTCATCGGCCGCCGAGTCATCTCCAAGATCGACGACCTCAGCAGCCTCTTCCAGAGGCTCCCGCCTGATGTCTACAATAGAGAAGAAGGCATGGTCAGGAAAAGAGAGATGATTCCCACCCCTGAAGAAAAATCCGAGTGGTGGTACCTGACGGTTTCAGCCGCGTAAGGAGGCACCGTTCGACATTCTCCGGCGTCACCAATTCCTCGGTCGACTGGCGATTCTTCAGCAGGCGAGCGGCATTTTTCTTAACATGAGGAGGGAACTCCTCCTACCGGGGAGGAATGTTCGGATGAAAGTTGGGCATCACCTGGCACCTCCAGGTTTCGTCCACCGCCTCCGCCTTCACCCAGAAGAATTGGGTCTTCCACCCTTTGTGCGAGGAATCCTTCGCCGCCAACGGAATGCAACTCCTGTTCCTCCGCGCCTGAATGAAGTAAAAGCCCTTCCCCGCCAACGGATGCGCTTTCAACTCAAAGAAATAATGAAAGAGGTCCAAGGAAGGAAAAATCCCATGTTGGCGGCAGAGGATTCAAAAAGTGGAAAGAAGAAGGTATGAGTTGGCAACCAACTGAATAGTCGCCAACTGGAAAAAATTGAGGAGCTGAAGGACAAAAGGCTCGAAGGGGAGGCGAATACCGCTCTTCCAAGCTAGAAGAAAAGTGCAGATATGACCCGTGCGATCGTCCAGGCTCATCTCGTAAGGGGCAGCGACGGCACAGCTGTATCTGAGAGGCAAGCGAAACCGGTGCTCCAACTTCTTCACCTCGGCTTCCCCCAGCTCGCTACGATTCAGGGCAGGCGACCTTACCTCCAACCCCTCGCCCGAACGCTGGCCCGCCATGGAACTCAAGGAGGAACTGAAAGCAGAACTCTCGAGAGAACCCGAAGACTCCGGGGGAGAAGGAAGCTGCCGGACCGCCTCCGCGGTTATGCGCGCCAACTCCTCAAACATCGTCGCGAGGCTATGCTCCTCCGTCGTGACTTCACGGCGCATCAAGGAGCCCCAAAAGCAGTGGAATGAAGAAAAGCCAAAAACCCTAGAGAGTCTGGGATGACAAACAGCGCCCAACGCCTATAAACTTGTGGACGCACTTCTCGTCGAACCATCGTTCCGGTATGGTCTGGGGGTTTTGTTACGTGCGTGGGCGTGCCAGTCACCGAGGTGACGATTTATTCGGGCTCCGAAGAACCCATGGTGCGCTCGATCTGACTTCGTCAGATGATTGTGTGGTTCGTGTCGGGACCGAATCCCGTCGCGCCATAAAGGTCGCGACGTCATTTACATCCCCCATACGAGGGAATACCCTTGATTAGTTGCCAAAATTAGGGGCCCTGCGGCCAAAAGGAGTAATACTAATTGTGCGAGAGAGATAGGAATAGATCATACTGAAAGTTGTATTAAGGCCATAAACTGTCGGCCATGCCGGCCACTCGTAGACCTTTTCGTATTCGGACGCAGGTCCGTGGCAGAGTCGCAATGAGGAAAACGGAAGTAGATCCCTTCAAGTGTCTGCCGAGCATGCGACAATTTTAATGAAGATTCGGAAGGTATCCAGAACGAGAAAATAAATCCGGTCCGATTAGGATGTCGGCCCGAGGTTAGATCAAGGCCTGGCCATATCGGGGTAATTCCCGAGACTCGGGCTCGACCTGAAAGGGCGGCGTTGTTATTCCCTTTTGCCCCGGGTCACGGGGAGAGATGGGGAGGCTACGGTGTGGGCCTTAGCGTCTTTTATCTGGGGTTCTCTTAGTTATATCTCCCGGGATTTCTGATTTGATGTTTGCTGTTTATTCGTGCCTTTGTCCGGGATGATTTCTCTTCCTTTATTCAAGATTATTCTTATTGTTATCATGGGTTTGTTATTTATTTTTTTTACCCCTCCCGCCTCTTTTATTGTGATTAATATTACGCATTCGGAGTCCTTTGATCAGTGTAATTTTTATTAATTTATTTACTATTGTTAATGCCCTCATCAGGTTGTACATATATGTATGCATATGGTGTGCCGGCGAAGGGAATAGGGTGTGCCGGGGAGCGAAAGAGTGCACCGCTGAGTGCTGCAAAACGGGCGTACCGCTGAGGGCTACAAGGGCGTGCCGCTGGAGGCTGAAAGGGGTGTACCGCTGAAGGTAGAAAGTGTGCCGCTGAGAGGGGTGTACCGCTGAAGTCCAATGGGAGCGTGCCGCTGAGGGCCAATAGAAGCGTGCCGCTGAGGGCCAATCCGGGCGTGCCGCCGAGGGCCATTGGGGGCGCGCCGCTGAAGGCTAATGGGGCGTGATGGTGGAGGTTCGATCAGTTTTCGATTATTTGTTTTAAGGCTTTTCTTTTCTTCTTATCTTAACTTTCGTGTAGTTTTATACAAAATTCCTCCCTTTGTTCGTTCTCTCTGTTCGGTTCGGTCTCTTTTCTTGCGGGTCGGACGTTCGGGCTGCCGGGTGGTTAATTAGTTCGGTTCAGTTCTCGTTGTGGTGCCGGCAGCGGTTTGATGAGTTGGAAGGTTTCATTAATTATCCTGTTCGTTTATTGCTTCCTTTTACCTCTTTTAATCGTTTATTAGTTTCTCACAAAAATTCGGCAGCATCTCCCCTTGACCCGGGACGTAAGGGAGGTAAAGGGAACGCGCCCACATGGAGGACGGAACCCGACAACTGGAGGTGGGCCCCCGAGGGAGCAACACCTTTATAGGGCCTCGGAAAACGCGAAGGAGAACGACGGGCTCGGGCTTGGCCAGCAGGTGTGCCGCTGAAGACTAGAAGAGTGTGCCGCTGGGGCCAGCTGGGGGTGTACCGGTCAAGGGCTGATGAGTGTGCCGGCCAGGAGCCCAACAGGGCATACCGCTGGGGGAATGGCAAGGGGGGGCCAAGGGATGGTCACTGGTAACTGGGTGTTCCGAGAGAGGGCAAGGGTCTCCCCCTCTCCTTAAGCTGGTGGGCACGGCAGGTGGCCATGGTGGATGAAGAGCCCATGGGGGCCAAAACTCGCAAAGGAAGAATCATGTGACTGCGGGGCCTCCAAGAACACCGGAGAAGGAAGGGACGGATGAATACATCATATACTGCGAGGACGGGAGTAAAATCGACGGGAAATGGCAGAAAAGACCCAAGAAGGGTGACTTTCATTCATGGGGAGCCAAGGGACCGGAGCCCTACACATACATGACAAAAGAAAATGCCCACGACAAGGCCGTAGGCGGGAAACAGAAAGAAAGACCGCACAAGAAGGGGGAGGAACCGAGTACAAAGAAAAAAACCCCCAACTCTCTCCCCCCATTACATCGAGCTCTCTCTCTCTTACTCTTAGTTCTTCCCGATGATCGCCGGAGGAAGCTCACGCCGGGACGCCTCATCCGCTCTTCTCTCTTCTCCTCTGTGTGTATGTCTGACCCTTTTTCGTATGTCTCCCTTCCTCCTCCCTCCCTTTTTCCTTTTTTTTTTCTGTTGGAGCGGGAGTGGCTTTATACTCCCTGCTGCCGGAGCCTTCGAGCACGGCCGTCGAAGGCGGGAAGTGGTCTGTGATGATGGCGTTTGACCTGCCATGTCCTGGGTGTCAGTGGGGTAGCCTACGTGGCCCAACGATCGGCTGCCACCTCGGACGGCTTCACTGCGCGCCAAGGATGCATAGGGCATGGGCTTCACGTCATCCGTTGAAAAGCTTCACCGCTGTGCCGCTGGCGAGCTGAAGGGGCGTGCCGCTGGAGAGCCGAAACGGCGTGCCGTTGAAGCCCCTAAGGGCGTGCCTCTGGATGGCCTGAAGGGCGTGCCGCTGGAGCCCCTGATGGGCGTGCCGCTGAAGAACCCCTGGGGTGTACCGCTGAAGCCCCAAAGGGCCGTGCCGTTGAGCACCCAAAGGGGTGTGCCGGTGAAGCCCCAAAGGGCCGCGTCGCTAAACACCCAAAGGGGTGTGCCGGTGAGGCCACCCCCAGGGGGTGTACCGCTGAAGGCCCTGAGGGGCGTGCCGTTGAACAGCACTGAGGGCGTGCCGCTGAACCCCAACGGGGGTGTGCCGCTGAGCAACCCTTAGGCTGTGTCGCTGGGACCCTGAAGGAGCGTGCCGCTGGAGCTCCACAGGGCGTGCCATTGAGGCCCCTTGGGGGCTGGGCGTGCCGCTGAAGGGCTCCCCACAAGGTGTGTATTTGGGGCCCGTTCTGAGCCCGTTGCGAGCACGAGTCATGGCCCGTTTGACTTTCTTTTGGGGCCCATGGGCTGTGGGGCCTTTCGTGCTTGATTTCTCCGGGGTTCCTTCACTCGGCGCCGTTGTTGATGCTGGGCCGAGCGTGACATTTGGGTGTGCGATTTTCGGTGTCCACAAATGCCCCCCACCCACGGGTAGCGCAGGCGAAGGATGGGCCGGGTGGTGCCCGCGGGTGTCTTCGTCTCTTCTCTCTTTGTTGATGCCGACGGGGTGTCGGGAACTGAAGCAACACATTGGTCTCTTCGTCTCTTCATCGGTGCCGACGTGGTGTCGGGAACTGAGGCAGCATGTTGGTCCCTTCATCAGTGCCGACGTGGTGTCGGGAACTGAAGCAGTACATTGGTCTCTTCGTCTCTTCATCAGTGCCGACGGGGTGCGGGGAACTGAAGCAGTTTGTTGTCTCTTTGTCTCTTCATCAGTGCCGACGGGGCGTCGGGAACTGAAGCAACATATTGGTCTCTTCATCTCTTCATCAGCGCCGACGGGGTGTCGGGAACTGAAGTAGTATGTTGTCTCTTCGTCTCTTCATCAGTGCCGACAGGATGCCGGGAACTGAAGTAGTATGTTGGTCTCTTCATCTCTTTGTCTCTTCGTCAGTGCTGACAGGATGCCGGGAACTGACATGCTTTGTTGGTCTCTTCCTGTCTTTTCTTTCTCTCTCTCTTTTTTTGTACCACATTACCGATACAAGCGCCCTTTTGGGTTTTCGCCGGTACCGGCCCCCTCTTGCTTTTGCCCACGCGCCCTTTCGGGTTTTCACGTGGCGGGGTACCCAATTTTGCCCGTAGCACCCTTTCGGGTTTTCGCCACAGCCGGGTTATTGCCATTTTTACCCTTGTCCCCGTATAGGGGCAAGTCCGGCGGGGTATCTCTATTTTTAACCCCATTTTATTTTCTCTTCTCTTTTTTTGACGAGTGAGTGATATGCGGGTGTCGGCTAGGGCACGAAGCCTTGCGCCGGAAGATAAGGTTCACTCGCTGGCAAGAACAGAATGCCAGCGCAACGGGAGAATCTGTGCCGATTCGGACGTAAGGTCCATAATGGCCGTGTTGTGCGGAGTGGGTGGCTAGGGCACGGGGCCTTGCGCCGGAAATGGACTTATTCGTTGGCAAGAGACTAATGCCAACGCAAGGATGGGGGTTTTGCCAATCCGGACGTAAGGTCCGTGATGGTAGTTTTGAACGACAGAAGGCGGCTAAAGCACAGGGCCACGTGCTTGGGACGGGCTTATTTGGCGGTAGGGTAGTGATACTATGACAAGGATAGAGTTGCAGGGGCAGAGTCGTTTTCACCCCTGCGGACGCCCATTTGCATAGGATCAGGGGGATGGAATGCCTCCGGGAGACATTTATTACTGTGCGTTACTGGCCTATTCCTCCACATATGTGAGTGGATGAGTATGTAAGCGTAAGCATATATGTAGGTATATATATGTTTATTTATTTAATATTTTGTAGATACTCCTGCTTCCCCTTCTTTCATTTTCTCCTCTTGTTCATTTTTTTTATCCCTTTTTATCCCTCTTTATCTCCTTCTATTTTTTTTATTCCTTCTCTCTCTTTTTTTCTTTTTTTTATTTCTTTTCCCCCATTTTCCTTCATCCTTTTTTTTATTTTCCTCCCCTCCCCTTTCTCTTTTCCCTTTTTTATTTTCTTTTCTCTCCACCTACCTCTCTGCCGTATAAAAGGGGCGGGGGCGGTTCATTTGAACCACCCCCGTTCGAATTCCCCTCCCTCTTCTCTCTCTTCATCAGCCGACTGTCTGCCTCCCCTGTAGATTCTAAGAAATCCACTTAGAATAATTAAAAGGAAAAAGAAATGAATAGAAGAAATGTGGAAAGAGGGAGAAAAGGGGAGCATGCGAGGATGCTAAGGGGAATGTGATCGCCAGAGACGCGAGGGCCTCAAAGGATATAACAAATAATCAATGGAGGGATCGCGATATAAATACCTTAAATGTGGGGGAGATTGTGAGTGCACCTTCTCTTTCTATCGGCCGGCCGATGAAGAGAGTTTTCCTTGATTGATTACCCTTGCAAAATTAACAAACACCAATAAACAAACATGGATTAGAAACCAAGATGTGTAGCATCAAATCCAAATGTAAATATGGACATAGAAAGCATGGATATGAACACACCTTATTGGTGTTTGGCCTTTAAACCCCTATGCAAAAGGGTATGGGAGATATGATGAATGATATGCAAATAGGGAGGTGTGCAAGTGTTGCACTAAGGAGATCTCAACATGGAGATAAAAAGAAATAAAAGGAAGAGATGGAATAATGATGCATGCAATTAACTAAAGAAAAATAAGAGATAGGAGGGGGAAAGCTTAGTGGTTTCTCCAATTGGCTTCAAGATCTTCAATAGAGGAAGAAGAGGATGTAGAATTCCATGGATGTAGAGGCTCCAAATCTTCAATAGAGGAAGAAGAACTCTGTGGATGTAGAGGTTTCAAATCTTCAATAGAGGAAGAAGAACTCCGTGGATGAAGCTTTTAGGTGCATGGGAGTCTTCCTCCTTGAGCCTTTGGTCCGGCAGCACCTCCCCTTGAATTGATCTTGATCTCTTAACACAAGGGAGAGAGGAGTCCTATTTATAGGGTTGAAATTCGAAATTAATTCCAAGGGAAATTAGGAAAACATGTTTTAGTGGGATTTGGAATGAGATAAACATTAGGCAAGTGTCCCTTCAACCTTGGAAAGTCATAGGAACCCTTTCCTAAGTGGAAAAAGAGATTAAATGAGGAAAGGAAGTGAAATTCGGAATTAAATCAAGAGAAAATAAGAAAACATGTTTTAGTTGGAATTTGGAAGAGATAAACATTAGGCAAGTGTCCCTTCAACCTTGGAAAGTCATAGGAACCCTTTCCCAAGTGGAAAAAGAGATTAAATGAGGAAAGGAAGTGAAATTCGGAATTAAATCCAAGAGAAAATAAGAAAACATGTTTTAGTTGGATTTGGAAGAGATAAACCTTAGGCAAGTGTCCCTTCAACCTTGGAAAGTCATAGGAACCCTTTCCCAAGTGGAAAAAGAGATTAAATGAGGAAAGGAAGTGAAATTCGGAATTAAATCAAGAGAAAATAAGAAAACATGTTTTAGTTGGAATTTGGAAGAGATAAACATTAGGCAAGTGTCCCTTCAACCTTGGAAAGTCATAGGAACCCTTTCCCAAGTGGAAAAGGAGGTTAAATGAGGAAAGAAGGGAAATTCGGAATTAATTCCATAAAAAATTAGAAAACTTAGTTTTGGTAGGATGGAAAGGGGGATCCTTCCTCCAAGTGTCCTTTCAATATTAGGAAGCCATAGGAACTCTTTCCCAAGTGAAAAAGGAGTGTAAGTGAGGAAAGGAAGGGGTGCTTCTGGAGTTCGGAATTGAACAAGAATTGACGACCGAACAGACGGTCGCTAATTAAAGAAATGACGCCCCCTGACGGGGCGTTACTTAAATGACGCCCGGGTCCCTTCCCCCATTTGATTTAAGGCCCGAAAAAATGGAGAAATGGCTCAGAAAAATCTGGAGAAAAATGGAAAAACATGTGGAAAGCTTGGGGAAGTTGGATATTCAATAAAAAGGAGGAAAATCACTCAAATAAGTCGATTTGAGGGTCAAATGGGGCATCACAGTGCGATAGGAGATATGCTCAAAATGATGTCAATTTTAGTGTGTCTACAGCTGCCCCGCCTTGGCATCTGCTTTGCAAGGGAGTGACACGGAATGAAATAGAATAGAATGAAGTGAAGCAACATGGAATGGAATGGAATGGAATGGAATGAAGTGAGAGCGAACTGAAAAGTAGATGCCAAGGTGTGATGAGACACGCAATCAACATCACTTGATGAGAATGAAATCAAAAGCTCGAGATGAAGTAAATCTCGGGAAATCCAACGAAATCAACAATGTTTGGATAAAAGGGGAGATGTGCACGCGGTGCACGAAGGAGATAAAATAAAATGATCAACTTCCAGCGCGGTGGAAGTACCCCAGGTCACAAACCTGTAGATTTCACCATTGGGGAGCGGTTACCAGCCAATGTGGACGTGCTGCAGCCAAGGTGGATCAAGGGGAATGATTGAAAAAATAAGATGATAAAAATCCAAACAAGGAGTTCTCGAGAAAAGACCCAAAACAGCGATAAAACGAACTGAGGATCCAATTCGGCAATGAAAATCTCATATCGAGAAAGATTAAGATCAATTCAACTCTCAATATCAGCTTATCAGAATGATTTTCCAACGTTAATTCAAAGTCCTACATGAATGCATGCTGGGCTAAAGGGAAAATAACAAATGAAAATATAATATAATCAAGGATAATATTGTTAAACTGCCCAGACTGGGTCAAGAAACCAATTCTGCGAGCTGATACTAAGCCGAAGCCCGTTTATCCACGCACCAACTCGTAAAAAGGGAACCATCGTCCCCAGTCTTGGACGGCTCAACGGCCTATCCGTGTGACTAAGACTTCTCTGGAATCATCATTATTTTTGATGAAGGGGAACTCAAATCCCAGATTTACCAAAGCCACAAGGTCCTTGATATAATCTAGTAACATATGTAACATATAGTAGAATGCATACAGGGAGATGGTGATATCAATAAGCATGGGAACTGAGAAATGAGCTGCAAGCACCGTGGGACTTTGATGATGATGCCCAGTCGGCGGGACCAAGAGCTTCTTATCCTGCGCTCAAAAATTCATTAGCCAAGATATAAAAGATAACAAACAATGAAGAAGGCATTTAAGCATAGCAATCATCAAAGCATCAATTATAGCATGTATATGGCATGAATAGCATAAGTCAAATCATAGCATTGTTTGTTGTTTTATCATGAGGAGACAATCTGGCTAATCAAGATTTGGAGATGAATGATCAAGATCTGATATAATGCCCATCGGCGGAGTGATCAGATGAAATTAGCAGGAGTTGATTAAAAAAGATTTGGAGATGAATAATCATGAGATATGATAATCAGAATGATATAGGGAGATGATAATCAAAAAAAATGCCCCTGGTGGCATGTCATGAAAATATCGAGAAAGAATCAATAGATTGATAGCAATAAGTAGAGAGAGGACCCATCCCGTGCTTTTGGTCTCTGCAAAGCTGTTCCTGCAAAACACCATCAGAAAATACAATGCAAATTTTTGGATTTTGGAAATATGCAAATTTTTATGAGTTTTGAAAAATATATGAATTTTTATGTGGATTTTGAAAATATTTTGATTTTTTATGAATTTTTGAAAATATTCAATTTTTGTTGGATTTTGATCAGGAAATATTCAATTTTTGTTTGATTTTGGCTTAGACATTGTTAATGCAGCATCAAAGGGTGTTTTGAACCACTGGCTAGGGGTCCTTGTTCCTTCCCTTTTCGCTAAAAACTGCCCAAAGCTGGACGTGCATTGAAAGTGGCATCCTATAACCGACCGTCTTTGATCAACGGTGCCCCTACCAAGGCCATACCCGAGAAACATTCGGTCTTGGAGGGAGAAGAGAAGAATAATTGAGGATAAACTTTGTGCAGGATGGGAGATATCGGGACTTGAATTCCTTCCAAGGTGTTCCCTTCAAAGAGGTAGTCTGTTGTGCCGGGGCTTTGTGCCTTTAATTTTTAGACCCTTGACATGCATACGACCAGGGTTTTCCCTGCGGGGACTTTGCCACTCTTGACATGCCATAATTCATACTTTTGCTTTTATCGAAATTTTGACTTGATTTTCATAATAGCCCTTTTGGCGAAATGTATATCATGAAAACTCATATTGATTTTGGGTCAAGACTGCCCCTATTTGAGACTCCTCTCGTATTGGGGATTACCAAGGTTGGTCATCTCATCCGTCAACCTCTTGCCCCTGCATGCGGCCGAGTAAAGAAGAGAAAAGACTTTCAGATATACTCATGGCATGGCCAAGGTAGCAACGGTGTTTAACCAAAGGAGCCGGCTAAGGACGCCGTGAAGTGTGTGGAATGCCCAGCTAAGGGTTACTCTTAACAAGCGGGGAAAGAATGTTGAATTCCCAGCACGGGTTTTTATTAACCAGAGGTGCTGCAAAAAAAATAAGCCTAAAGGACTCTTTTGAGAATGATTTCAATTAAACAAAAGCTTAAGATAAAGGTTTAAAACACCACTCTTAATCTCGTTAAGAAGCACTTGATTTTGAAAATCATGCGTGAAGTAATGAGAAAATGATATCATTAAAATGCGTACTTACGCCAATATGTTACCTTGCAACCTTTGTAGAAGCAGCTGTCAGAGGCGAGGTTGATCATCATGGGATTTGTCCTCTTTGGCAGTCAAAAGGATTGGAAGCAAAGGATTTTGGGAGTGGCTTAACAAGAATGAGTGGTGCTCAAACCAGACTCAGACGAATAAGGAGAAAAGGAAAAGAGGCGAGGGCTAGAACTCCCTCACTAAGGCGCGGAGACCCTGATCACATGGAACAGTCTACAGAAGAAGCGGAAAATCAAGAAGAGGGGTGAGGACTAAAGCCTCGGAAGCAATGGGAGAAAGGGCAGATGCCCAAGGCAGTGGATGTGGAAGAAGTTGGGTCAGACCCAGAATTAGGAGGAATCAGAAGAAGAAATTGGTAGATGGAAAGAGGTGGATCCGGAGGGTCCGGAGGCAGAGGAGGAGAATCATGATAGGAGGAATCCGGAGGCTCCGGAGGAATATTGAAAGAAGGGATGCGATGCCCTGGGGAGAAATAGGGAAAAAGATGATGGAAAAGGAAGAAGAAAATGAAGGATGTGATGTCCCGGAGGAGTAGAAAGATGAATCGGAAGAAAGATGGAGGGTCCGGAGGTTCCGGGGGAATGAAATCAGGAGGGTCATGATGCCCTGGAAGATGATAGAGAGAATAAGACGGAGAATTCGGAGGTTCCGGAGGAAGCAAATGGAAAGGGGCACGATGCTCGGGGAAAAGATGGAGACAATCAGGTGGAGAATCCGGAGGTTCCGGAGGAAGAATATAGAAAGGGGCACGATACCCAAGAGAGAGGAATGAAGGAGGATCAGGAGGAAAATCTGGAGGTTCCGGAGGTAGCAAATGAGAAGGGGCGCGATGCCCAAGGGGAAAATTCGGAGGTTCCAGAGGAGGAAGGTGGAAAGGGGCGCGATGCCCGAGAGAAAGGTCCGGAGGTTCCGGAGGAGGAGAATGGAAAGGGGCGCGATGCCCGAGGGGAAAGTTCGGAGGTTTCGGAGGAAGAGAATGGAAAGGGGCGCGATGCCCGAGGGGAAAGTCCGGAGGTTCCGGAGGAAGAAGATGAAAAGGGGCGCGATGTCCAAAGAGGAGGGATAAAATTCCTGGAGGTTCCAGGGAGATAGCAGGAAAAGGGACGCGATGCCCCAGGGATAGTGGATAAAAAGATGAAGATGAATAAGATGGGAAGTGCGGAATATCCGGAGGTGCCGGAAGGCGGGGAAGATACGGGTTTGGAAACCCGGGAAGCAGGAGGTGCAAATGCATGCAATGGGATGGATGCGATGAATGCAATGAATGCGTGAATGCAATGAGATGCAAAGAATATGGAGAATATGAAGGGCGAGAGGACGAGATCCTCCTCCTAACCCTGGGAATGGCCCATGGAAAAGATGTGATAGACAAGAAGGTGGATGAAATAGCGGAAGGCCTTTCGGCACCAAGATAACTGCCCCTCCACGGCAGTGAAAGAATACAGCCAAATGGCCTAATGGATGAAATACAAGCCCATGTCGAAGCTTCAATAGTAAACGACAACTCCCTTGGAGGGTGAAAAGTAATGGTGTGAGGGAGTTGGAAAGTAGGGCTCAGAAGCATCATGTTGCCCAGGGGTTCAAGATTTGGAAGTTGGAACAGAGGGTGCCCTGCCCGGCCCTTACACAGCATCAGTGCTTGGCATGACGGTGACTTGGCCTCTTCAATCATGCCTGGCACAATAACCCGGATTGGCATCCGGCAAATGAACTCTTGCATTTTGAATAGCGCGGCCATGGCCAAATTCTTCTTTCGCAGCTCTTGATCATCCTCGGCACAAGTGTTTGTAGAAGCACTCCCCTTCCGAGTAGTAGAGGGAGGTGAAGCAGAGGCGGAAGGCTCCATGAATGGTGGGGGCGTAATGAAAGGCGTTGGAGAAAGGATAAGTGGAGGCGGAGGTATAAACACGTCGAGTTTCTCCCTTTGCTCGGAAGCAGTTGGGATTGGCTCGAGTGCAAAAAAGGGTGAATCCTGCTCAGGATTAGCCACGGGTAAAGGTGAAGGGTTATGTGGTGGAATAGGTGTTATAGGCATAGTGGAGGGTTTTGAGGTTAAAGGGGTAATGGAGGGTTGAAGTGGTGGGATGTTAATTGGGGAAGGTTTAATGGTGGGTTCAATGGAGGCCGATGGTGTGAAGGTTAATGGTTTAATGGGTGGAGGTGTCATTGGTGGAGGTTTGATGGAAGGTTCAGGGGAGGGTGATGATATGAAGGTTGATGTAACTGGGGGAGGTATAACTGGTGGAGGTTTGGTGCGGGGAAAACTCCGGACGGGGCGAGCGGTGTTAGGAGTGGGAGGAGACTCAAGATGCGCCGGTGTGGGTGATTGGAGTATCGACCCATCATCGTAACACCAAGAGGTCTCGGAAACGGGGGTTGGATCAGGGATGGTAGCTTCGTCCTGAGCAGGGGGTTCATCAAATGATAGTGGAGGAAGCGGGAAGTTAAGGAAACTCGGAAGGGGTGCCTGCATAGCTTCATCATCATACATTGCTTCAGATTCTTCAATTGCCGGCTCTTGATTGCTTGAAGTGCCAAAGTCATAATCATCTCTCCTATCTTTCCATTCACTCTCCATCTTGGTAATGTCATCCAGAAAGCGTGAAGAGAATTAACTGGAGTAGGAGGAGCGGGCCGCGGGCTCGTAACCCTCTTTAATTGTTCCTCCATAAGAGTGATTTTGTCAAGGAGAGTTTGCTGGAGGGGTGTGACCTGTGCAACCGAAGGTTGATAGGGCCTTGAAGGAGGAGGGGCCGTATAAAAAGGCCGTGGAGAAGAATTAACGGGCCGACCCATGGAAGAACCCGGATGGGCCGGATTGCAAGGAATAAATGGGCCTTGGGGCCGTGATGGAGGAGGAATAGAAGGAGGCGGGTGATGGGCCACCCGAGTAGAATGAATAGGAGGAGATGGGTGATGGGCCACCCGTGTAGGAATAAAAGAGGGAGGTGGGTGATGGGCCACCCGTGTAGGATTAGAAGGAGGAGGAGAGGAATGAGATGCACCCTCAATGGCGGCCTTAAGGGCTTGGATCTGTTGAGGGGTGAGATGATCTAATGCATGAATGATTTGGGAAACCTTCTCATCATTGGGAGGAGACGGTCCCGAGGGAATAGTGGCTCGCAATTGGATTAAAAGACCATTGGATTGGACATTGCCCATGGGTCGGGCAACACCATAAGAGTGAGGACGTGGTCCTTTGAAAGAATTATGGTGAGAATTATGTTGAACATGTTGGAATTGAGGGGAATAAGATGTGCTAGGTTGATCACCCTCATGAACATTAATTGAATTGAACATGTTGTTTTGTCTATCAAAGTAAGCCATTATGTAAGCAATTTAATGTGCAAACAATTTGCAAAGAAGCACACAAGTTGGAATGGTTACCTTGATTTTTTTTTATGTTTGAACCTTGGTGAATTAATGATTTTTTACAAAGATTTGGAATGATTCACACGAGGGAGGAACCTAGTTTCAATATGATTACTTCAATGCCAACTAGGAACACTCTCTCACCACGTATAGGCCAACTAAACTCGGGAACTTCAAGGGTACAACCTGCCCGGCGTCCGTGAGGGAATCCACGGGTGCGGGGACTTATGGAGGCTTGGTTTAGGAATTTCCAATCCAAAGAGACGGAATGCTCAATGGAGGGTCCTTCCTTCACCAAGGGGGTGTGTGAAATCCTAATATAGAGAGAGGAGGTCTCCCAAGCCAAATGCCCTAAATGCAAGTCCTAATGCAAAAGACAAAGAAAAGAAAGTATGAACCATGATATGAGCCAAACCAAAGAAAGATAAGGTAAAACACTCACATGGCCATACAAATCATAGCAATCAACATAATATGAAGCATGGCATCCAAAAATTTTTTTTTAAAAAGATGGAGAGATAAGAAAGTGGAATTTTTCAAAAACCAACAAGTTAGCAATCACATAAGGGGAGGGGGATGTGCACGCGATGCACAAGTGATAAAACAAAAAGGAAAGTGCTATGTGGAGCACAAAGGGAGTTGCACCGAGGGTGCAAAGGGGGAAGGGTAATCAAAGAAAAACAATGGTGGTCCCACCGTGATCGCCAATTTGTAGATTCTAAGAAATCCACTTAGAACAATTAAAAGAGAAAAAGAAAATGAATAGAAGAAGAATGGGAAAAGAGGGAGAAAAGGGGAGCATGCGAGGATGCTAAGGGGAATGTGATCGCCAGAGACGCGAGGGCCTCAAAGGATATAACAAATAATCAATGGAGGGATCGCGATATAAATACCTTAAATGTGGGGGAGATTGTGAGTGCACCTTCTCTTTCTATCGGCCGGCCGATGAAGAGAGTTTTCCTTGATTGATTACCCTTGCAAAATTAACAAACACCAATAAACAAACATGGATTAGAAACCAAGATGTGTAGCATCAAATCCAAATGTAAATATGGACATAGAAAGCATGGATATGAACACACCTTATTGGTGTTTGGCCTTTAAACCCCTATGCAAAAGGGTATGGGAGATATGATGAATGATATGCAAATAGGGAGGTGTGCAAGTGTTGCACTAAGGAGATCTCAACATGGAGATAAAAAGAAATAAAAGGAAGAGATGGAATAATGATGCATGCAATTAACTAAAGAAAAATAAGAGATAGGAGGGGGAAAGCTTAGTGGTTTCTCCAATTGGCTTCAAGATCTTCAATAGAGGAAGAAGAGGATGTAGAATTCCATGGATGTAGAGGCTCCAAATCTTCAATAGAGGAAGAAGAACTCTGTGGATGTAGAGGTTTCAAATCTTCAATAGAGGAAGAAGAACTCCGTGGATGAAGCTTTTAGGTGCATGGGAGTCTTCCTCCTTGAGCCTTTGGTCCGGCAGCACCTCCCCTTGAATTGATCTTGATCTCTTAACACAAGGGAGAGAGGAGTCCTATTTATAGGGTTGAAATTCGAAATTAATTCCAAGGGAAATTAGGAAAACATGTTTTAGTGGGATTTGGAATGAGATAAACATTAGGCAAGTGTCCCTTCAACCTTGGAAAGTCATAGGAACCCTTTCCTAAGTGGAAAAAGAGATTAAATGAGGAAAGGAAGTGAAATTCGAATTAAATCAAGAGAAAATAAGAAAACATGTTTTAGTTGGAATTTGGAAGAGATAAACATTAGGCAAGTGTCCCTTCAACCTTGGAAAGTCATAGGAACCCTTTCCCAAGTGGAAAAAGAGATTAAATGAGGAAAGGAAGTGAAATTCGGAATTAAATCCAAGAGAAAATAAGAAAACATGTTTTAGTTGGATTTGGAAGAGATAAACCTTAGGCAAGTGTCCCTTCAACCTTGGAAAGTCATAGGAACCCTTTCCCAAGTGGAAAAAGAGATTAAATGAGGAAAGGAAGTGAAATTCGGAATTAAATCAAGAGAAAATAAGAAAACATGTTTTAGTTGGAATTTGGAAGAGATAAACATTAGGCAAGTGTCCCTTCAACCTTGGAAAGTCATAGGAACCCTTTCCCAAGTGGAAAAGGAGGTTAAATGAGGAAAGAAGGGAAATTCGGAATTAATTCCATAAAAAATTAGAAAACTTAGTTTTGGTAGGATGGAAAGGGGGATCCTTCCTCCAAGTGTCCTTTCAATATTAGGAAGCCATAGGAACTCTTTCCCAAGTGAAAAAGGAGTGTAAGTGAGGAAAGGAAGGGGTGCTTCTGGAGTTCGGAATTGAACAAGAATTGACGACCGAACAGACGGTCGCTAATTAAAGAAATGACGCCCCCTGACGGGGCGTTACTTAAATGACGCCCGGGTCCCTTCCCCCATTTGATTTAAGGCCCGAAAAAATGGAGAAATGGCTCAGAAAAATCTGGAGAAAAATGGAAAAATATGTGGAAAGCTTGGGGAAGTTGGATATTCAATAAAAAGGAGAAAAATCACTCAAATAAGTCGATTTGAGGGTCAAATGGGGCATCACAGTGCGATAGGAGATATGCTCAAAATGATGTCAATTTTAGTGTGTCTACATCCCCCTCCCTCTCTTCATCTTCTTCATCACCGGGAGCCACCGCGGCCAGCGCCGTCGTCGTCTTCCTCTCGCCGGGGTAGGGAGGCTGCCACGAGAGGGCTCCCTCTTCCTCTTCTTTTTTCCTCTCTTCTCCCCCCCTTTCTCTTTCTTTCTCTCTTCTTCTTCTCCACGTCCGGCGGACGGTGGAGACCTAGGCTCCCCGTTCCTCTTCTCCTTCCCCTCTATTCTTCTTCTCTTCTCTTCCCCTTCCCCTCCCCTTTCTTATCCTTCTCCTTTCCTCCCCTCTTTTCCCTGCCGTCGGCCACCACCGATAGCACCGGCGGGGGAGGTCTCGAGCGTGCCGGGGGCGTTTGCAGAGTGTGCCGGGCAAGACCCTTCAAGGGCGTGCCGGGGAGCGGGGGCCCTTGGTGTGTCGGGGAAGGCGTCTGTGGAGCGTGCCGGACGGAGGCGCTTGAGGGCGTGTCGGCGAGGGCCGGTTAGGGCGCATCGGGGAAGGCTCCCACAGGCGTGGCGGGGAAGAGGCCCAAGAGCGTGCCGGTGAGGAGCCCGTCTGGGCGTGCCGGGGAAGAGGCCCAAGAGCGTGCCGGTGAGGGGCCCGTCTGGGCGTGCCGGGGAAGGCCGCTCGAAGCGTGCCGGCGAGGGCAGCTTCACGGCGTGCCGGGGAAGGCACTAGTCAGTGAGCCAGCAAAGAGGCCTTAAACCCGGGGAAGAAGACTTTTTGATCGGCGGACTTTTGGTGTTGCCTCTCGGGGCCCACCATGCTTTGTTGGGGCCGTCACTCCTTGTGGACGCGCACCCGTGTTTTCCCTTACGCCTCTGGCCTAGGGGAAACTCTGCCGAAATTTCATCAGAAATTGGCAATATTTGTTCATCTGACTCGTAGCAAAGCCCCCCTTTACAGTCTTTCACTTCCTTTTGCATGTGGCTTATTCTGATCTTCTATTTATGTATCTTTGCAGATAAATGGCTGCCCCAAGTGGTTCTTCTGCCCCCGCTGCTGCTATCGGTGCCGACCTCATTCCGCGGGGTCCCGTGCCGGCGGTCACCTGGCTGAACGTAGAGGACTTGGATCGGGAGCATGCAGAGATAGCCGCTTTGGCAGAGTCATCTGAGTCTGACGGGGAGACCATGGATTTCCAGAGGCTTGCCAGAGTCGACGACGGCTTCACATTTGACCGGGCCACCGGGGAGTACAGGAAGGACTTCCTGAAGGATAGACACCTGGTTCGATTTCTGAAGCATTTTCGCTCGCGGGAAGGGCGAGACTTCCGGGTCGTGAGGAAGGCTGAGCAAGCCATTCTGCAGGCCCGGGATAGCTTATTGTACAGCGTCCCCCGGAGTATTTCGATGTATCTGGTGGGAGAAGCCCGGGAGTGGAAGCCAGTTCTGGGGATTGAGGGGGTGCTGCCGACCGAAGACAAGCTGGTGCGGGCGCCTCAGTTTACTCCGGCAAGATGGGACCTGTCTGCCGGGAAGGTGCACAATGAGGCGCCTCGATTCGGCCTATTCTTGGCTCCCTTGAAGTGGGGCTATAGAGAAGAGCCGTTCATCTTGGACTGCTTGTCCGTCAGATTCAAGTATGAGCTGTCACTGGGCTGGTTTGGGGAGCTGAAGCTTCAGGATGCACACAGCTTCCGGGAGAGGGCGGTGGAATTTACGGAGCACGTGCTATTCAACTATGCTCCACTGCTGGTTCGGGTCGGCATTTATCATAGCGTGTACGCTTCCCGGTACGGCTACCCCATCTCCAAGGGTCTCTGCTGCGGCATGATAGAGGTATTCAGTGCGGAGACCAACACCTTTTATACGGCAGAGGGCGAGACTTCACTTGATTTGTGGAGTCTTGGTCAGCTAAGTGGCTTGCCCATTGACGGGGAGCCTTATGAAGAAGTATGCCTCCCCGACTTGATCAAGGATGAGACCAACGGGGATGGCTATTATTCTCTGGGGTATTCATATCGGTACCTCATGAAGGCGTACCGGGAGCTGTACCAATGCTCGCATAAGGGAAAGCAGCCCGCTCGTGGGGACAGGAAGAGGGTACGCATGCCCTTGTGGTTGGAGTATTTCTACGACGGGCCGAAGCGGTACGAGGAATTTCCCTGTGTCGGTACCGCTGTTGCCCCCAAGAAGCGTGCGAAGCCCAAGCTCAATGTGAAGATCCCGTCTAGAGGGCGTCGAAGCGGGTCTAACCCGATGGGCTTGGATCCCCAGACCCATTGCGCCGCCTATCTCACGTACTGGCTATGCTCATTCGCCATGCCGTACGGCGACGAGACAGTGATTCAGCCGGATGCCATCTACCCGGCATGTCAAATGGCATGGGGTGTCAGGCTGTCGCTGTGCCCGGCGACCCTTTGCTTGATTTACAAGGCCCTGGGGGACATCAGCACGCACCAGTTCTCGCGGCAGGCCCGGTATGTGTGTCCACTGCACTTCTTCAACGCGTGGGTCTGTTCGCTGTTCCCGGAGTTTGCCCCGCGAGTTCTCCAGGACTGGGGGCTGATGCCGAGGATGTTGGAATTTGCCAGTGCTGAACCGGGCTCCACCTCCATGCGGATGTATGATATCCGGGGCCGGTTGACAACGGTTCCCCGGGATGCGGTCGGGACTATTCATTTCTGGACTCTGGCGGCACATTCGAGCCCTCTGGTGAACAACAAGAGGGAGTGCAAAGACGACCAGGTGGAGAAGTACACCCACCCTATTAGCCAGGAGAATGTGATCCGCCCACTGCTGGAGCCGGAGCTGAGGGACTGGGCGCTGTCGATTCGTCCGAGCGTCCTGGTGTTCAGGAAAGGGGAGAACGTATTGCTGGAGCCGTATTACCCCTTCCGGTTCGGTCGCAATTTTGGGTATGACCAGCATATCCCTACTTATCATGCACAGTTCGGCCTGCCCTTGCGGAGTGTCCGGGGGAGCTCAGTTGCTGAACATGCTAAGAGCTGGTGGGACTTTTTCCACCGGGCGGACACTGTCTCTTTCAGGGTACCGGCCCCGGGTCGCGTTCCCCGAGTGACCCAGGATTATATAAAATGGTGGAACGCCCGGACGGCCTTCTATCGGTTGCATAAGACCGATTGCTGGGATGGGGCCGAGAGGAAGTTCCTCAATCGGCAGCCGGTGCCTGTTCTTGACATTGAGCCGGACCATCTTCTTCGGCTCAGGAATAAACAGGAAAAGGAGGTGGCAGCATATATGATAGCTCACCGGGAAGCCCGGGATACGAGGCCGACGCCGAAGGTGGAGTTACCCCCGGTGGCCAAGGATCATTATCAGAAGACGCTGAGGGACCTGTGCCAAGTGGGGAGCGACCGTCTGGACCTCATCAATTATCCATTCCCCATGGAGGAAGAGGGGACTCCTGCCAGGAGCTGGCGTCTAGACAGGGATTCGGCTTGCCCGTACCGCACGTTTATGAGGCGGGAGGAGAGGCAGCCCGAGAACTATAAGGATACCACGTGGCTATACGTCCTTCTCCGGGTGAATGGGATGAAGATCGAAGATCTGACGGCCTCCCTCCTGGGCAAGCGCCTGCACATCCCTTATTATTATGCTGACGGGTGGGGCATGGACCACTTTAATCTTTTCTATCACCTCTCCTCAAAGAAGCACGCGGATCTGGCCAACCTTACGGACCGGTGCCAAACGATTGAAGACGTTTGCTGGCTAGTCCGGGAGGCGGCGCGTCGGGACAAGGAGACGTCCCTGAGCTACTGGCCGATCACGCTGCGACTGTACACTGGCCCTCATGGTATTCAGTCCCTTCTTGCTCTTCGGTTTTGTCTCTTAGCACTGCGGCCTTCGCGGTGAGTTGGGTACTAATCATAAATGCACGTTCGTTCTTTCTCCTCTTTTCTTTGCAGACCATCCCGACAGCACGCAGATGGCCATGTACCGGAACCTCCTCCGACTGGTGAAGAAGCCTGCGTATTTCGAAGCCGCACCGCTAGCCCCGACCACGGCTCCTTTGCCCAAGGCTGGGAAGAGGCCCCGGGCTAAATCGCCTGTGAAGAAGGCGGTGGACGCCGCCAAGGCGGCTAAGCAGCGGGACACAAAGCGGAGGAAGACGGAATCAGCTAAGGCTCCGACGGCTGTTCCCCCGGCACCACGAGTCCCATCTTTCGAGGAATTTGAAGCTGCCCGTCCCGAGCCAGGCCAACCTTCCGGTCAGTGTCCCCGGTCATTAGTGTGTCTCTTGAATCCCCCCTCCCCTTTCATTTTGGAGTGGACCCCTGACACCTGGATGCTTCTTTTGTCTCAGCTCCTGCGGGAGAGCCCGTGCCCACGCCTGACATGGGTGAAGTTGCGGTCCCAGCAAAGGCGACCTCGGCGGCGGCTCCGGCTCCCTTGCCGCAGGCAGCGGGAAGGCCCCGGGCACAGTCGCCCGTTAAGAAGGCACTGGCTGCTGCCAAGGTGGCCGGGCAACAGACGGTAAAATGGAGGCGGACCGAGGCATCCCCGGCTCCGACGGCAACCTCGCCGGCGGCCCCTGTCTTGTCCTTCGAGGAATTCGAAGCCACGCGGACCGAATCGAGCCACGAAGCTGGTGAGGTTCCTCGGCCGCCTACGTCGTCTGCGGTCGACTGGCCTCCCGAGTTGGCCTCGGATTCGCGCACGGCGACGATGCGCTTCTATCTTACGGGCGGCATGGAGGAGCCGGCGCCCGTGCTGATCCCGGGCGAGGGTACGGCTGGGACTCCCGAGAAGGCTTTTCCTGTTGAGGAACCTCGTGGGTCAACCCGTGCCGCAGGAGCTGAAGAGGGTATTTGCCTTTGTCGGCTTAATCGGCTTCTTCTCCCTTTTTTATTTCCTGGAGGCCAATTGGGCTTGATGTAACCCGTCTTCTCTTCCGTGTGGCAGGTGCAGCTGGAGCAATCGCCGGGGTATTCGGCCCCCGTATGTACCTCCCGGCGACGCAGCTATATGTGCGGAAGAGGCTTAAGTCTAGCGTGCCAGCCTCGCCCAGTTCGCGGGAGGAGGCGCCGGTTATCGACCTCGAGGTGGAGGCCCCTTTGCCGGCAAGGGCAGAGCCTGCGGCGGTCGAGTCATCATCGGGCGAAGAGGTAGACTATAACTATTCCTCCGATGAAGCGGCTCCTGACGAGGGCATGTCCGGGGCATCGGAGCCGCCTGAGCCGGTCTTCGGGGCCCCCTTACTGGCTGGCTTCCCAAGCTTTATGGGGAAGACTGCTGTAAGTGTGTACTCGCTTGGGCCGACTCCTTCCTCTCCTTCCTGGTTACCTAATGACCTTTTCTTGTCAATTCCGGGTTTCAGGGGCTTGACTTGCCGGAGACTGCGGAAGAGGGTACCCCAGTTGCGCCGATCGGCCGTCAGGTGGGGGTCGATGTGAGCTCGGGCAAACTAGCCCTTCTATTCGAGGATCTTGATCAAGAGTCGGCCGCAGGGGCTTCAAGTGTTCCCGAGGCGGCGTCCGAGCCTCTGGAGGAAGGGGAGATTGCGCCCGAAGGCCCCCTCCTCACGGTAGCCGAGGTAAGCAGGGTTTTATGGCTCTTCCTACTTCTCGTCCTTGCGTGATTCATTCCCGGCGATGGGCGGCTAACTGTATTTCATGTGGGCAGGCGGTGTCGACGACCGGGCAGATGTCTGGCCGCTCTCGCAAGGCAATCGCCAAGCGGAGGCCGATTACCGGTCAGCCACCAGCGAGGGGACCGATTCCGGCATCTGTTCCGGAGGTGAAGACTCTTGCCGTGCTCGTGCAGGCAGGAAGCGTTCCCCACCTATTAGTCCCCCTTCCACCTCTTCCGAAGTTGCCGGCCCAGATGGAGGACCCGTTCCTGAGACAAATATTCGCGGGGCTCCGTGCACATCTGGAGGGATCCCAGCTGCGAAGGAGAAGTTCATGGGTGACTACTTCGGGCCCAGTCTTACTTGAAGCTCCTCCTCTAGCCGAAGCGAGTCAGGCGGAGGCAGAGGAGGCAGGGGAGCTCCAAATAACGGGAGTGCCGGAGGCTTCGGCAATGGTCTTGTCCACTCCCCGGGCAGTGGCTGGCCAAGGGTCTCTGGTTGAGCTACACCGACCAGGTGGTTTGACCCTTGCCCTTCCTTCCTCTTCAGCGGCAGTGGACGCTGACCTGTGGGCAGAAGTGGACAACACCATGGAATTCACTCCTCCGGTCGTGCCCTCAGTCAACCATATGTCATCAGAAGCGCCAGTCCGCCAAATGCTGATCACTCTACAGACCATGCTCCTCTCCGACCCTTCTCTGTCATATAGGGAGGTGCATACTTTTGTGTGCAGTTGACCGGGGCATTGCAAGTGCTCTGCTGCCCGCTGGGGGAATGGTCACGGCGGGTTCTGCTGTTGCTGAAGTATGTCAAGCGCCGCGAGTTCCTGGAGACCCAGGCTCCTGACGAACGTGCCGCCCTTGATGCTCAGGCAGACGAGTATCTGCAGACCTTAGAGGCCCGACGCCATAGTAGAGAATGCCACGGAAAGGCCTTAGAGGAAGGCGAAGGCAGCGTTCGTTCCTTCAAGAACCGGATCGAGAAGCTGGAGGGCTACCTCGTTGCGGCTAAACTTGGCCTTGCCCAGGCGAAAAGGAGGGTGGCAGAGGAGAGGGAAGCTCTTGCCGTCGCTGACGTTGAAATGGTGTCCGTCGAAGCAGAGCTCGCCCGTCTTGAGGAATTGAGGGGCCGACTGCGCGATATGACGAACTTCCCTTGCGTCGGAATCCTCCCTCTCGAGGACATCTTCAGGGACATCGACTAAGCGTTGCATCCCTTAATTCCTTTTTTCTTTTTTTTTGAATGTAACACAAGGGTATGCCCCGCAGCACATGTAGTCTGGTTCCTTTTCTGAATAGAGCAGAGCATTTATGATTTCACGCGTTCTTTGTGTATACTTTCGTCCCAGAGGGAGCTTTCTTACCCTTCTTTCTCTTCTGTGCATATTGTTTCCTTCTTCCTCTTCCTTTGCTCTTGTATCTTTTCCCCCTTTTTGTGTTGAGACCCATTGGTAGGGTATGAGTCTTTGCGAGGATTCGCTCCGGAAGGACCAGGCAGGGACCCATGTCAGGGTACAGGAGAGTGCTCGCCTTCCCAGGGGGAGGACGAGGGGAGCACTCCACCATACCGAACCGGCAACTCCCTGGTTTCACCGCAATATTGGAAGCGCGTGCTGGCCTCAAGCGGGGGCCTCGGTCAGAGACCGGGCTTCTCGTCGTCCAGAGGGGACGGAGAGGAGAGTTTGTTTAGTCAATGACCCGGACGGGAGATCCGAGCCAAAGGGGTACTCACCGCCCGGGGAGGACGGAGAGAAGAGTTTGTTTAGTCAATGACCCGAACGGGAGATCCGAGCCAAAGGGATACTCACCGCCCGGGGAGGACGGAGAGAAGAGTTTGTTTAGTCAGTGACTTAGACGGGAGGTCCAAGCCAAAGGAGTACTCACCGCCCGGGAAGGACGGAGAGAAGAGTTTATTTAGTCAATGACCCGGATGGGAGGTCCGAGCCAAAGGAGTACTCACCGCCCGGGGAGGACGGAGAGAAGAGTTTGTTTAGTCAACTTTTAGTACCTCCGCTGATGCGGGACGGTAACTGGAAATGGGGGGCATTCCCCTTTTCTGGTTTTTTTTTTCTCTGTCTTTTGCTCTTTTCTTTCCCTTCTTTTTTCCTTCTTCTTTCTTTTTCTTTCTTCTTTTTTTTTCTCTCTTCTTTTTTTTTCTTTTTCTCTCTTCTCTTTTTTTTCTCTCTTCTTTTTTTTCTTCCTTTTTTTTCTCTTCCTTTTTTTTCTCTTTTTTTTTCTTACGATTTTTGAAAACCCGGATAGTGGTCAAATCACTTGGACATTGATCACGTAAATCCGCCCCAAAATGGGGCGAAGAGTAATATTATTACCTGAATGGGGGCGCCGGAGCGTGGTACAATCTCAAGTGCCTTCCATTAAGAGGCGGGAACTGAACTTCCCCGCGATGGTTGACAATTACATAGGCCCCACCCTCGTAGACTCTTTGGACTACGTAGGGTCCGAGCCAGTTCTCGTTTAGCTTACCCTTGGGGTTGGCAGCCATGAGATCTCTTCTCTTGACCATGACGAGGTCACCTTTCTTGAATTCGCGCTCCCTGACTAGCTTGTCAAAGGCGCGCGCAATTCGGGCCTGGTAGACCTGAATATTCTGTTGGGCTTGAAGCCGCTTTCCTTCCAGACTGGAGAGTTCATCGAGCCTTCACTCGGTATTGGTCTGCCCTTCGGGGACAAGCCCATGCTGAATGGCGACCCTGAGGGATGGTATCTCCAGTTCGACGGGGACGATTGCTTCCAAGCCGTATACGAGAGAGAAGGGCGAGCAGCCCGTTGGGGTCTTGTATACGGTTCGGTACGCCCAAAGCGCTTCATACATTCTTTCTTCCCAGTCCCTTTTGTTAGAGCTAACAGTCTTGGCTAGGAGAGTGCAAAGCGTCTTATTGAAAGCTTCGGCCAGCCCATTGACTTGTGGATTGTAAGGAGTCGATGTCCTCCAGTCAATTTTATATTTTTCTGCTAGCTGGTAAACCTTCTGGTTACGGAAGTGGCTGCCGTTGTCCGACACAATCCGGTCGGGCACGCCAAACCGGAATATGATGTTGCGGCGGACAAACCTGACCATGATTTCTCCGGTGACTTCCCGTAAGGCAACAGCCTCTGCCCAGCGGGAGAAGTAGTCGATTGCCGCCAGAATGTATTTGCAGCCTGTGGAAGATGCGGGTAAAGGGCCCACAACATCTGTTCCCCATTGGGCAAACGGCCAACTGGGCGCGGTTGGGTGCAGTTGCACGGGAGGCCTCCTGGGTATAGTGGCATGCTCCTGGCATCTCTGACACGACTTAGCGTACTCGCAACAGTCGTTGAACATTGCAGGCCAATAGTAGCCAAGTTTCTTGATTTCAATTTTCATCTTCGGCCCCGCCTGGTGTGCGCCAGCTGTGCCGGCATGGACCTCCTTCATAACCCTCCAAGCTTCTTCAATGGACAAGCATCGGAGGAGTAGCTTCTGTTTGGCATCCGCCACAATTCGGAACAGTATTCCGTTTCGGAGCTCATAGGAGTCTTTGGTTCTGACTAGCTTGACTTTCTTCTCTTCGGTCAGGTAATTGCTGGTGTTTGAACCACTGCATCAGGGAGGCTCTCCAGTCAGGTAGGCCGACGGCTTCTGCTGCAGTGACCTCTAGTTCTTCTTCTTCTGGCTCCTCTTCTATCATGCTGGGCATCTGGCGCTGGTTCATTACTTGGATATGGAGAGATCCATCTGGGGGCACTGCCAGTGAGCTTGCCAATTTTGCCAATGCGTCGGCTTGTGCGTTCTCCCCTCTGGCGACATGGCCTATCTCGAGGAGGTAGAACCGCTCCATGAGCCGCTTCGCCTTAGTGTGATAAGGGAGCAGCTCAGGTTTTCGGACATCAAACTGTCCCTGGACTTGCTTGACGACCAACAGCGAATCGCCAAACACTTGGAGCATTTTGATCTCCATTTGAAGGGCGACCTGGAGGCCGATGATCAGAGCTTCATATTCTGCTTCATTGTTGGTGTAGGGTTTGCTAATGCAGCAGGAAGTATGCATGACCTCTCCGTCTGGGGATTTGAGGACGATGCCAGCCCCGGCCCGCACCTTGGCATGCCCGGACGGGGTCGCTTCTGTTCTCGAGGCCCCGTCAAAGTATAGCTGCCAGATGGCTTGTTGTACTTGGTCTACCTCTAGTGTTTCGTCTTTAGGTAGTTCGGTGGCCAAAGGGGAGTCTTCGGGCACGGGGTGTGCTGCGAAGAAATCCGCGACGGCTTGTCCCTTAACGGCCTTCTGCGGCACGTAGGTGATGTCAAATTCCATGAGTAGCATGGCCCACTTGCCAAGGCGCCCCTTTGGGACTGGCTGGAAGAGGATGTGCTTAATGGGGTCGGCCCTGGATATTAAGCTGACATCATGGGACAGCATGTAGTGCCTCATCTTCTTGACTGCGAAGACCAAGGCAAGGCAGATCTTCTCGATCGGGGTGTACTTAGCCTCTGCACCCACCAATCTTCGACTGAGATAGTAGAGAGCCCGCTCTTTTCCCTCATCATTGTTCTGGGTGAGCATTGCCCCAGTGAGTATTCGGTGGCCGCTATGTACAGAATCAGCGGTCTGCCTTTGACAGGTGCCCCCAGGACAGGCGGGGTCTTCAGGTACTCCTTTAGCTGGTCGAACGCGTGCTGGCATTCGTGGCCCCAGCTGAAGGGTGCATTCTTCATCATCAGCCTATGGAAGGGTTGGCAGCGCCCTGACAGGTTGGAGATGAACCTGCGGATGTAAGCTAAACGCCCCTGCAGGGACCTCAGCTCTCCCAGACTCTTCGGAGGAGGCAGCTCCAGGATGGCCTTTATCTTCAGGGGGTCGATCTCGATCCCTCTGTGCCGGACAATAAAGCTGAGGAATTTCCCACTGGACACGCCAAAGGCGCACTTCATGGGATTCATCTTCAGCCCGTACTGCCGGAGCCGTTGGAAGACAACCCTGAGGTCACTCAGGTGCTCGTCTCTTTTCCTCGTCTTGACGACCAGATCATCAATGTAGCACTCGACCTTGCCGTATAGCAGCTCGTCGAAGATCTTGGTCATTGCCCGTTGGTATGTGGCACCGGCATTCTTGAGGCCGAAGGGCATCCTCTTGTAGTGAAATATCCCTTTGGGTGACCGGAAAGCTGTATGGACCCGGTCGTGGTCGGCTATCCAGATTTGGTTATAGCCGGACGACCCATCCATGAAGGACAGGGCCTCGTGGCCAGTGGTTGCATCGATCATCACTTCGGTGATAGGCACAGGAAAGTCATCTTTCGGGCAGGCTTTATTCAGGTCGCGGAAGTCCACGCAAATCATGATCTGTCCATTCTTCTTTTTCACTGGTACAATACTGGCCAGCCATGTGGTGTATTGATTTTTCGCCACGAAGCCGACATTTATGAGCTTGTCGACCTCTTTGCAGATCTGGCTGGTTAGCTCCGGCCTCATGCGCCGGGGAGGTTGCTTCACTGGTTCCATCTTGGGATCAATGGCCAGGATGTGCTGAGTCACTTCGGTGCTGAGCCCAGGCATTTCTTTGTAGTTCCAGGCGAAGCAATCCCAGAATTCTTGCAGCAACTTCGTGTATTGTTCTCTCTCCTGTAGGGGCATGAGAGCACTCAGAAAAGTTGGCATGGGGTCGTCTTCTGTACCAAGGTTGACCTCAATCAATTCGTCGACCGTGACCTGGCCACCATTTTCAATTTTCGGCGGGGCTGGCGACAGATCGACGAAATCTTGGTCTTCATTGTCCTCGGGCTCGAGGACACCATCTCTCTCTTCTTGTTCATCATGACTGGGCATGGAGGCTGCATTCACCTCGCACTCCTCCTGGGCTGTAGCCGCCGGGTACGTGAGGTCCGCTGGCTCAGAGGGGCATAGGTCCATCTCGGGCTCTTCTGTGTATTCATCATAGACCGCTCCTGCGGGGGCCGGGTGTTGGCACTCAAAATATGATCCTTTGGCAACCAAGCCGCAAAGATGAATGATACGGCCCACTGAAGCACAGAAGCCGATAAAGATCAACTTATCAAGAGGACCCCACAAGCTGACGAAGCCATGAGCCACCTTGAAGGGAACGTCGGGGACTTTACCTCAGGAGAGTCGAAGTGAACCCGCAACCAACCGGCAGCGTGATCAAGCCTGCCCAATGATTCGGCATAGACCTCGTCGTGCCGCTACCCCACATCTGTCGCCCGACCAAGGACGACGGTCTACCCAATGACTCTCCTAAGGAGGAAGAATGTCCTCGGCCATCCGTAACAAGGGGCCGAAGGTTCTGTCAGCAGAAGACCCCGATTATCCGGCACGGATTCGGCTTCTTGCCATAGTGGGCCCATTAGTGGCCGATTGATCACCAATTCAAGGTGGAATTGTCCAGGATGTAACATCATCCTGCAAGGAAGCTTCGAGCACGAGTCCGTCTCAGCCAGAAGCACAAATCACAGTGTCGAAGACTGTGTCGGTAGGACACCCGTGTGCTCGGACCAGACACACACGAAGTCTTGTTTAAGGCCATTTGTCCTATCAAGAGCTTCGTAAACACCCCATCAAGGCCCTTCGATGGCCAGGGTGAGAGGAACAGTCGACGGAAGCTTCCGGAATCATCTCCGGGCCCACCGGACTACACGCCAAGTGAACAGGTTAAAACGGCGCCGTCAATCCGGTGCGCAAAAGCCAATGGGGGGTGTTCCCCGGCGCCGTCGAATCGGCGCGCAAAAGCCCAATGGGGGTGTTCCCCGGCGCCGTCGAACCGGCGCGCAAAAGCCCAATGGGGCCTTCCCCGGCGCCGTCAACCCGGCGCGCCTCTTCCTGGGGCGCCGAATTAACCCCAAGGCTATATATGGCCTGCATTCGATAGAAAAAGAGAAGAGGAGAGGGGGAAACTCAATAGAAAGAAAGAAGCGGAATCAAAAAGAAAGAAAAAAGGGAATTAGAAAGAAAGGGGGGAGGTCCAGGGGTGCTTCGATCTGAAGAGTTTTCTACCCGAGCGCTCGGCGGCCACCACCCTGCTCCACCGGAGTCTCCCGTAATCGGAGAGGAAGAGCACCCGTTTCTTATCTATCGAGGTGGGTTTTCCCGTGTTTCATCCGGTGAATCCCTCTGCTCCGCTTTGAGTTTTTTTTTTGGCATAATGTAAGTGAAGGAGGGGAGGGGCGATGATATGAGCCTCACCTCCCCTCCCTCACGATGATTCTCTTTTCCCCTTTGTCGTTGTAATGGGTTTCCCCTGTTAATGAAAACGGCGGCCGAGCAACAACGCCGCGCCGGAATGTGTATTCGCTACTTGTCTGTATGTATTTTTCATATGGATAAATGGAATGGAATGTGAGTCTCTGGCCAATGCCACGTTTCTCTTTCTTCCCTGTTGGTTTCCCTTTTCCTTTTCTTACAGCCGGTGAAACGGTGCCGTGCGATGATGTCGACGCCGTGGAGGATGAATGTAGAGCACCGTGGGTTTCATGTGTGAATGAATTCCTGCTTGTTTCGTCTTCCCGACGTTTTATGCCCTTCTATGATAAGGGCTACATTGATTCCCCTCCCCGGGGGTTTTCTCTTCCAGCCGAATGCTAGGGATCTTCACTGTGTAAGGTGTGTCAATATATGGGTTCCTCCCATCTGTCTGGGCCGCCCTCGTAATAACCTTTCTGTTCTTGATAATGAACAGAGGGAAATAAAGGCGCCCCTACATTCCAGTTATTATTTTCTGAACATTTCTTGACGAATATTCCGTTGCTTCATGAACATGCATATGCATGAACGTACGTATATCTACAGGTATCAGTTCTGACCTACTGGTTATGCGAACGATCTCATAGCCCCGTTCTACTGTTTCACTAGTGCGGATCGGTACCCCGGGGAGGGGGGATATCCCCCACTGTTCCGTTTTTGACAGCACTCTGTCCACCGGGGACCGTCCAACAGTGACGAATCCCCTATGGACTAATGAGTGAATAGTAAATGGGTTAGTCCCGACATCTCAAATCCACAGTCCCTAAGGGACTTTGTGGTGGCCGTGAGACGCGGTGCCCCTCGTAGGCTGGCCCTCGGGGTTCCCCTTCTCTACTCGGTCGTCCCGACTCGAGTAGTGTGGTGATTCGGGTCGCGTGCCCCTTGTAGGCTAGCCCTCGGGGTTTTCGCTCCCACATCGAGTCACCTCACTCACTCACCGTTACCCACGGACTCGGTGCCCCTAGCAGGCTAGCCCTCGGGGTCTTCCTATCCATTTGGGTCTGCCGGCCGCCGTTGCGCCACCCGGCTTTTAGGGGTTTACTCCGCCACGTGAGTACTCCCCGCGTCTCCCCGACAATCCTTTGGGATGGGGAGATGCTGCCGAAATTTCGGCTCGAACGAGTTAAACTCGGAACAATCGCCTCGCGCGAGCCCGTGACTCGGCCTTTGAATGATTCGGGACCGATTCTATGAATAATCAACTTAATAAATTCTCAAAACCATCCAAAAGCATTTTAATAAATCCGTGAATAAACCGACGAGGCTCCTGTCTCCATGAAATCGGGTTAATTCGGCGCGTTCATGCGCGATCACGCCTTAAAACGGCGCGGCCTTCCCGGCGCGCCCCAGCTTCCCACGCCGTTTTAACAGAGCTACCCCTTTACCTACGGTTCTGGCGCCGTTTTAAACCTTTTACCTACGTTTCGGGGCGCCGTTTCAAGCGTCTTAGTCCCTGTCCTTGTACGCACTGCACCGGTTTCGTTCCGAATCGTGGCGTTACATCATTATAACCCCTTTCCCACTTATGGGATGATTTCTTATGCTAATCACAGAAGGATGCAAGTTCCTCAACCAATAAACTGAATAAATTTAGCATGTTCAAACTTAAATCGAGGCGCCTCGAATCCTTCCGTTACGCCTTGGTCTACGCACTCATATCGCATTAGCGCATGTCCGAATGTGTGCATCCTTGGTATATCAAATAACATTGCCAAAGGGTCAGGTTACGCCTGATTGGAGGCTTCGTTACGCGTGAAGGTGGCCTTCGAGCCTAAGTCCTCCGCCACGTACCTAGGATCCATTTTCTTATTTAACTGTGCATCTTCTACATGATTAATGCTGCATCTTGCCTGTCATTGCTATAATCATCATGTAGTTCTTTTTCCGGCTTCGACAGCCCGATATCTCGGCAATTAATCAAAGGTGTTCCCTCCTCGTGGGGGATGTAATTAACGCCATAACCTTTATGGTATGGCGGACTGCTGGTCCCGACCGAACCTCACATTCGCCCGACACGGGTCAGAGTGAGCGCACAATAGAATCGTCACTCATGTGACTGGCACGCCCGCGTCGTCAATCAGTCAGTTGACTACCAGTTAGCCAAATGGTTGATCGATACGCGAACGAAAAGAAACAAACGAAAAGGACGAAGGAAAGAAAAGACCCGCTAAACAAGTCTGGCACGCCCGGTGGGACATCTAGGCAGGCCAGTAAATAAATCAAATATAAATAAATAAATAAACAAAGTAAAAGAAAAAAGATGTGTGAAACATAGTCTGGCACGCCCGGTGGGACCAGTGTCACCTTTCATCTCTTTGTCGAGATATCCAGGCTTCGAAGCCCTCTCAGAGACTACTGATTATCGCCTTGTTTGATATTTCAGTGCAAACAATGACGACTCACGGGATAACAGGCGTCGGCTTCAGTCCTACGATCGTCGCCAGACACGCGCAAGGGTACCTGGCGGTGCCCATGGAATTTGGTAGCTTTCCTCCTGCTGTGGGCTTCCCCAACTTCTTGGGGTTGGCCTTCGTCGACATGCTGGAAGTCGAAGCCACGGAACCTGTCGAGGAAACCGTGAAGGAAGTGGAGCCTCTGAAGGCTCCCTGCTGCGATGGTTCGCTCAAGAATCCGGCCCCGGCCGCTAGCTGCCTGGTGCACCACATTGTACGTGTGACGCACCCCACTGTCATCAATAAACCCCCTGGAGGACGTCAGCGTCGCCAGGCTCGCAAGAACACTGTTGTGATCACCGGAACTGTCTCTCAGTCCGGAAAATCAATGCTGGTGGGAGGCATGCGTGTCTTCCTCAACGGGCGCCCGGCACGGGTGACCCCAGACCACGTCATCCCAAACGTTCCTGTCTATAACACCTATCAAGCTCTCGCTGGAAGGAGGGCAGAAAGAGAAGAAGCCGGCCCCTATGGCCAAGGAAGCTCGGCACTCAAGCCGAAAAAGTTCAAACAGGTGTGGGTTCCCAAGCGGACCCGACCTGCCTATCATCTGACACCCATCCGCCGCCGTCCTATGAACGACGAGGCGGGAGCGAGAAGAGAAAGGGGCCTGTCCCCGATGAATGAAGAAGAGGTGGTTGCGGATCCTCCGCACCACAGAAGTTTCCGGGCTGCGGCCCGTCAAGCCAGCGTCCCTGCCACGGGGCGAAGATTCCAACAGCCAGCCGACAGAGCTCGACTGGCCTACATTCCTCCTTCTGGAGGCCGACCACTATCCCCCGTGCTACATCAAGAACGGGGTCGAGAAGAAATGGCCTGCCTGGTCAGAAGCTATTTCTGAGGAGTGGGCAACACCTCACTCGGACAGCAGCGGCTGATGCAGACAATCGCCACTGAAGAAAATTACTGTCCATCAACGGCAGATGAAGAAGAGATAAGAGACAGAATGAGGGTGTCGTCGGTCGACGACAATGGATACAATGACGGCTTTGAGATCAAAGACGATGAAGCCTTCCCCGAGCGGGAAGAAAGAAGAACAATTTCTGTGTTCGAGAGGCTGACCTTTCCGCAACAAACATGGCGGAGGGTCCATCGACAAAGAAGAAGGATGCAGGTTTTCACTTGCAACATGGCTGGCGTGTCCAGCCGATATGGGGAGCTTCCTGAAGACCCCCAAGAACTGGCTCAGTTGGCCGTACGGTCGGGACCAGCTACCCGCAGGACGGAAGCAGCAAGAGGGCTTCTGACAATGATGAAAGAGAAACAGCCCCAGGTCTATCTCCACTGGGATGACAAAGCCCCCGTCTTGACCGCCAATGTGGTGACGACGAAAGAAGAAGACGACGTACTCCTCGACATCCTGCCTGAGGGTACGTCCGGGGAGACAACAGAAGGTGTCCCCGCCACTATAGATCCATCAGTCTTGATGCTGCTGCAAAGATATCAACGGGAAATAGATTCCCTGAAGAAACAGCTGATGGAGAAAACTGAACACTCATCGGCCTCCAAACCACCCGAAGTCCAGGGTGAATCATCCCGGGGAGCGACTCGTCGAGACGACCCTCCACCGCTCTATACACTACCCCAGCCGTCGGAGCCAACTGTGACGACAGCACAACAGCGGCCGCCACAGCCTCAGCCGCTGCTACCTCCGGTGCTTCCTCAGGTGCACCCAACACCCCCGCTGCTGCATCCTCCACAGGCGACCACCCTGGTCACCCCATACCTGCAGCCAGCACACTTCTATCCGGAGCCAGTCGACCCCACGGTCGTGAACCGGATGATGGTGGAAAGGATGATCGAGCTGAAGCTCACAGAGAAGAGCGAAGGCGACTACGTCGCATTCGATGCCTATCGGGTGCCCTACTCGCAACACCATGCGGCTAAGCGACTTCCCCCGGGAGTCAACAAGTCGCCCAAATTTGATAAATTCAACGGGAAAGGTTCCCCAAAAGAGCATATTGCATATTATATAACCGTTATGGGTGATCTGTCCACCGACGAGTCATATTTGCTGAAATTCTTCGGGTCCTCACTGACGGGGCTCGCATTTGAATGGTACTCTAGCCTCTCGGCCGGGTCAATCAGTGACTGGTCAGATATGCAGAGGAAGTTCAGGGAAAGATTCCATGTCACAGAGAGGGAGGTCACCGTGGCCGAGCTCTATTCAACAAAACAAAGGGCAGATGAGACAGCCCTTGACTACATCAAGAGGTGGAGGAACCTCGGAATGAGATGCAAGCGGCCCCCGCATCAGGAGAACGCTGTGCAAATATGTAAGCAAAATCTCAGGAGGGAGGTCCTGGAAAAGATGATTGGTATGGAAATACGGTCGTTCGACCGGCTGAATAATGTGGTAGCTGAGGTGGAAGCTTTTCTAGCCAAGCCTGTCCCGACGTCAACTGCCAGCATAGCCCAGAAAGGCAAGGCGGCGGAACGGCGCCCCACACCTAAAGAAGCGAATGCGCTTGATATCAAGGCATTCGAACAGCAAAAGGAGAAAGGCAAGAAAGCGGCTCCCCCGCAACCTGCAAAAGCTCCAGATGACAAAGAAGGTCCTTCGTTGAGGGACAAGATGAAGAAGGCTTATTCCTTTCCTAAGGATAAGACCCGGATCCTGTTTGACTGGGTCACAGAATACAGTATGGTCACTCTGCCTGAGTCGAGAAGACCAGAAGACCTCAAAAGAAGAGACAGTCCAAGATTCTGCCCCTACCACCAGATGTTGGGACATTCAATCGAAGACTGTTATGTTTTCAAAGACATCATTGAAGGAATGGTGAAGAAGAACGAGATAGAGCTGGGAGAGTACAAAGTAGACCCTCCCCAGCCACATGAAGCTCCTCCCAGAAGAGCAGCAGTCAACATGGTCTCCCTCTACCAGGCATTACCTGAGGAGATCTCTGAAGCAAGCACACGGAGCACCTACGAAATCCATTTCCTGGAGCCCGTGAAGGAGCAGCAGGGGTGGCAGCAAATCCCTGTGAAGCACAAGAAGAAGAGGGCACCCCGCCCAAAAGAGGGGGCACATATCCGTGGCATTACACCCCGGCCTGCTCCGCCAGTGGTAGCACCCGTATGGGTCACTCCACCTACAGCTGTCAGAATACATACACCCAACAGGAGGAGACAAACTCCGCTGCCAGTGATCAAGGAAACCAATCCTGGGGTCCTTCGACTGCAACACCTAATTGAAGGGCTAGATGAATACGTACAGCCCGAACTGAAACCTCTGCTGGTACGGGACCACGTCCCATGGCAAGAGCTGGAGCAACTCTCACTCAAGCAAGGGGAGGAAGCTGAAGCAGCACCACCTCAAGAGAGCAACATGTTCTGGGGGCAAGCACCTGCAGAAATCAAAAAGAAGAAAAAGTAAAAGAAAAAGAAAAGAAAGGCCGCTGGGGCCCATAAAACACAGGTCGTCTCCTGCAATACCCTGTCAGCACTCTTCAACCTGCCCGGAGAAGAGGAAGAATTAGAAATTTACTTCACACCCCATGCTGGGGGAGGCAAGACCGAGGCCGCAACTGCTGCACATGCCACTCGGTCAGGCCGGAAATGGGGGCGTCAGCCACCACCCAATCATAACATTATGTTCAGAGGGGAGCAACCCTACAAGACACCTCCGTCGGAAGTTAAGGGAGTACAAATCCCTCCTCCGTCAGGTCTATACAGCAAGACTGGGGGCAAGACAGTCCCTTCATTCCTTGAATTCATGAAGATGTCAGAGGGGAAGCAGCCTTGTCAGGAGGCTAACCCTACACCCGGGGTCATTCACCCGCAGTCAGCGCAACCCCCTGAGGATGCAAATGCAGATGGGGCTTGCCCTACAGCAGCTAATAAAGAAGACCCGACAGCCGGTGCCAGTCAAGAGGGTGCCGAGTCCGAGGAAGATGAAGCAGGTCCGTCTGGACCCACAAATCAAAACCCTCCTAAGCCCAGATGGGTTGAAGAGATGAAGCTCTCCAATGTCCGGGCTGGAAGCCGAATAATGAAGTTGCTCAAGAAGCTCCTTGCTCGATTTACGATCTGGGAAATTCTCTCTTTGAGTGAAGAGACTCGACAGGCGATCATCACTGCTCTGCAGACGCCTGCTCATTTTGAAACCTGCATAGCTGAGGCTATACCAAAAGCCAGTATGACCTTCTCTCCAGAAGACATGCTACTGTCTACTGCCAGTCACAACAGGCCGCTATATATGAAAGGGCACCTGAACGGAAGAGAACTGAACCGGATTCTGGTCGATCCTGGCGCAGCGGTCAACATCCTGCCATATAGAATATACGAGAGGTACCACTTCAATGTGCATCTCAAAAAAGTCGGGGATATGCGTATCGCTGGCTTCAACCAAAAATGTGAAGTATCTATGGGGGTGGCAGAGTTCACACTGACCCTGGCAGATTTCACTACAACGGTGCAGTTTCATGTCATTGACTCTCGCACTTCCTATAAAGCACTGCTCGGCCGTCCATGGCTGCATGAAAATAGGGTGGTGCCCTCCACGCTCCACTAATGCATCAAATACAGCCTCCAGGGGAAGGAGGAGAGGATATTTGCTGACATCCATCCATTCGAGGTGTTTGAATGTCACTTGGCGGACGCCAACCTATATACGGGGTCTCCCCGGAAGGTTTCTGAAATTGAAGCCCCCGCAGGGGCATCGAAGAACAAATCGGGTGACGGTTGGTATCCACCACCGCCGCGCGGATATGTCAAGCCGAAGGTGGTTTCCCACATCACGGCTTCTGGAAATGTCGGCAGGGTGACACCCCCAGCATTATACCCCAAAGCTAAGGAAATGCATGTTGATCGACAGCACGACAGCATCGGAGTCCCGGCCGGCCTCACCAAGCCAGTCTCCGGCCTCGATGGTCCCACTGTCGAACCTTTCAAAGCCTGGGAGGTGGCACAAGAAGATGGGCCCAGCAGCTTGTTCTATACAGCTGAGGAGCATCCCACTCAGGAAGACACAGACTGCAGCCTCCCTGAGGATCTAGCCGACCCGCGGGTTCCTGTTCAGGGCCTGGCATTTACCACTGATCGGACGGCCAGGATGTTTCAAAAGCAAGACATCCCTCCCGATCAATCTCAAAAACGCAAGGAAGCTTTCCAGAAGATGTGGTATCCTGCAAATCTGGACAAAGAAATGAGACGTGTCTCTCAACATCCGGGTCTGGACTTCACCCTGGAAGACTACTATTACAGTGGGCGGTATGAGGTGGATACCATCTCCACCTTCTATCTAACTAAAGACAGCCCTCTGGGGGCAACCTTTGATGAATATCCGGCGGAAGTCGAATATGCTGAATTGGCTCTATCCGGGAATCAACAAATGGAGACCTCGATCTCCTGCCGATGCTGGGAGCAGGTCCGTCCTGAGGAAGCGGCCTTTCAAACCAAATTTGATACGGCTAGCAGCAGCGGAGCCGAAGACATTCAAGAAGTAGGAGTCTCTCCCCCTACAGGGGTCATACTAATGACGACTTCAACATCCTTTCTGCCGGTCAACGAAGTCTCGGTTTACTCCAATCAAGGGGAGCCGGCTACCAGAAAAGAAAAAGCCACTTCTGCGGAAGATTCAACTGTCCCAGAAGGTGAGACTCCCTCAACTTCTGCTACAAATCCAATATGCTGTCCGAATCCGGCGGCAAACAGCTACTAGCCTGTCACGGCTGCAACCTCATCTGCAAGCACTGAAGCTGTTCTCTCACCCTCGGGAGCTACAGTGGCAACGGAAGTGTCAATAGATCCATCCACACAGCCGCTAGCACAAGAGAGCAAGAGACCCCATGAAGCTCTAGCGGTGTCCGACGAGGAGGTCGAAGTGCTCGACCCTCGAGATGGTATTCCAGACTTCGTCGACCTCCAGCCGGCACCTCCGGAAATAGAAGACAGAGGCCAAGCCACAGTCGATGAACTAATAGAAGTCAACTTGGGAAATGAGGAGGACCCTAGGCCTACCTTCCTCAGTGCCCAACTGTCCCCAGAAGAACGGGAGCTGTACATCCAGCTGCTGCTAGAATACCGGGATTGCTTCGCCTGGACTTATAAAGAGATGCCAGGTCTAAACCCTGCTGTCTCACAACATGAGCTGGCAATCAACCCTGAAGCCGAGCCGGTGAAGCAACCACCGCGGCGTATGAGGCCGGAGCTCATCACCCAAATCTGTGCCGAAGTTGACAAGCTCATTGATGTGGGATTTGTTGAAGAAAATCAGTACACCACATGGCTGGCGAATATCGTCCCCGTGAAAAAGAAGAATGGACAGATCCGGATTTGTGTTGACTTCCGAGATCTAAATAAAGCCTGCCCTAAAGATGACTTTCCGGTGCCAATAACCGAGGTCATGATCGATGCTACAACCGGCCATGCAGCTCTGTCATTCATGGATGGGTCTTCCGGCTATAATCAGATTTGGATTGCGGAGCATGACCGGGTCCATACTGCTTTCCGAACTCCTAAAGGCATTTATCATTACAAGAGAATGCCATTCGGACTGAAGAATGCTGGCGCAACTTATCAGCGCGCAATGACCAAAATTTTTGATGAATTGCTCTACCACAAGGTCGAGTGCTACATAGATGACCTGGTGGTCAAAACCAGAAGAAAGGAAGATCACCTGCAAGACCTCCGGATTGTTTTTCAGAGGCTGAGGCAGCATGAGCTAAAAATGAACCCTATGAAATGTGCGTTCGGAGTGTCGATCGGAAAATTCTTGGGCTTCATCGTCCGATATCGGGGGATCGAGATAGACCCCGCAAAGATCAAGGCAATACAGGAGTTACCTCCACCAAGGAACATCTCCGAGCTGAGGTCACTACAGGGCCGCCTGGCTTATATCCGGCGGTTCATTTCCAATTTGTCAGGGCGATGCCAGCCTTTTCACAAGTTGATGATGAAAGATGTTCCCTTTTATTGGGATGAAGATTGTCAGACAGCCTTCGACAAGCTAAAAGACTATCTGAAGACTCCTCCAGTATTGGGCGCACCAGTGAAAGGACGGCCGTTGATACTGTATATAGCAGCTACACATAATTCTCTAGGGGCAATGCTGGCCCAGAATAATGAAGAAGGGAAAGAACAAGCCCTCTATTACCTCAGTCGGAGACTGGTCAGAACTGAAGAAAAATATACTTATATTGAGAAGATCTGCCTGGCACTAGTCTTCGCAGTCAAAAAGCTCCGGCATTATATGTTGTCGCATGAAATCAGCT